>JAXIVH010000012.1:1603641-1693641 GCA_036785325.1 Urophycis tenuis | reverse complement strand
AATGTTATATTATTTTCTAAAATCCTATAATCCAAATGTATATATTTCCTGGACATATTTGTAACACAACATAGGAAACAACACGATGTTCTGTTCAAAGCCTCCCATCCCTGGCGATAGAGTTCCCCCTGCTGGAGTATTGGGGTACTACATGGTACTATATTAGTACTGTGTTAGTACTTTTAGGGTTAGGACATGTGTATATTACTGTAGTGTTGTAGTATTGTATTAGTACAATAGTAATATGTTATTTCTGTAGTTCTATGGTTATATTGGACAATGGTACAGACAGGGTGAGCACACTGGTGATAATGGTACAGACAGGGTGAGCACCCTAGTGACGATGGTACAGACAGGGTGAGCACCCTAGTGACGATGGTACAGACAGGGTGAGCACCCTAGTGACGAGGGTACAGTCAGGGTGAGCACCCTACTGATAATGGTACAGACAGGGTGAGCACCCTAGTGATAAGGGTTCAGTCAGGGTGAGCACCCTACTGATAATGGTACAGACAGGGTGAGCACCCTAGTGACGATGGTACAGACAGGGTGAGCACCCTAGTGATAAGGGTTCAGTCAGGGTGAGCACCCTACTGATAATGGTACAGACAGGGTGAGCACCCTAGTGACGATGGTACAGACAGGGTGAGCACACTGGTGATAATGGTACAGACAGGGTGAGCACACTGGTGATATGGTACAGACAGGGTGAGCACCCTAGTGATGATGGTACAGTCAGGGTGAGCACACTGGTGATAATGGTACAGACAGGGTGAGCACCCTAGTGACGATGGTACAGACAGGGTGAGCACCCTAGTGATAATGGTACAGACAGGGTGAGCACCCTAGTAACGATGGTACAGTCAGGGTGAGCACCCTAGTGACGATGGTACAGACAGGGTGAGCACCCTAGTGATAATGGTACAGTCAGGGTGAGCACCCTAGTGATAATGGTACAGACAGGGTGAGCACCCTAGTAACGATGGTACAGTCAGGGTGAGCACCCTAGTGATGATGGTACAGTCAGGGTGAGCACCCTAGTGATGATGGTACAGACAGGGTGAGCACCCTAGTGATAAGGGTTCAGTCAGGGTGAGCCTCGCTTTGCTTCAGAGAAGCCAGTATTGCTATTCAGGTTGTGGTGCTGGTTTCTACCAGTACTATGGTAGTACTGAAGTGGTATGTAATGTCACTTATCCAACTCATCCAACTACTCTGCCACTTATTTATTTATTAATTTATTTATCTATTTATTGTTTGTGTTGGATGAGAATCTCTGAATCTTATTTTTACAAAATGCATAGATACTCCTTTTTTTATTTTTCAGTTTTATATTGTCTCTTTCTCTTTTTTTTACATTTTATTTTTTTAGAGGAAAATTTCCCTGCTGGTAATGATGTACATTGTTATCTAGCATGTGACAATAAACTTGAAATTTGAAAACTTGAGGTACTATGGTAGGTAGTACTGTGGTAATAATAATAATAATAATAATACATTTTATTTATATGGCGCCTTTCAGGAAACTCAAGGTCACCTAACAAGCATAAAAGCATAAAACAATCAAAGGACACAGGTTAAAACAGATTTAAAAAGGCACAGAGCTTGCAGCAGATTCCAAGTCCATGTGTGAGTAAGCCTGCCTGAATAAATGTGTTTTGAGCTGGGATTTGAAGGTGTGAGGTGAGTCCATATTTCTAATGTCGGGGGGGAGGGCCGTTCCAGAGGCGTGGGGCGGAGCGGCTGAAGGCTCGTGACCCCATGGTGGACAGACGGGCTGGGGGGACGTGTAGGTTGATGGAGGAGGCAGATCTGAGTGACCGGGTGGGAGTATTG
This sequence comes from Urophycis tenuis, assembly GCA_036785325.1. NCBI lineage: Eukaryota > Metazoa > Chordata > Actinopteri > Gadiformes > Phycidae > Urophycis > Urophycis tenuis. The sequence continues at coordinate 1,691,805 of JAXIVH010000012.1, read as the reverse complement.
ATTTAGATGATCAGACAGATATGGGGGGGCAAGGTTGTGAATTGCATTGAATGTATTGAGGAGGATTTTGTACTCATTGCGGTGTTTGACAGGGAGCCAGTGAAGTTGGTGTAGGACGGGGGTGATGTGACAGATGGCAGGGGTTTTGGTGATGATACGGGCAGCAGCGTTTTGGAGGAGTAGAGGAGTATGTGGGGAAGACCGAACAGAAGGGAGTTACAGTAATCCAGGCATGAGGTGACTAGAGAGTGGACCAGAATAGCGGCGCTGTTGGGAGTGAGTGACGGGCGGAGGCGGTTGATATTTCAAAGGTGAAAGTAGGCGGACCGGATGGTGTTGTTGATATGGGTATGGAATGATAGGGTGCTGTCGAGGACGACACCCAGACTCTTAACCTGAGGGGAGGGGGAAATTGAGGAGTTGTCAATAGAGAGGGTGAAACTGGGTTGCTTGGTGAGTGAGGATTTGGAGCCAATGAGGGCTATCTCGGTTTTGTTACTCTTAAGTTTGAGAAAGTGGGAGGGAAACCAGGATTTGATTTCCTGTAGGCAGGCACAGAGGGAAGAGGGTGGGAAGGTGGATGAGGATTTGGAGGAGACATAGAGCTGGGCGTCGTCCGTGTAACAGTGAAAATTTATGTTGTGTTTACGGAATATTTGACCGAGTGGGAGGAGGTAGATGATGAATAGGATAGGGCCAAGGACAGAGCCCTGGGGAACACCTGAGGAGAGGAGGAAGGTATGGGATGGCAACCGTACACACAGTTGCCATCCCATACCTCCCATACGGAGGCTGGCGGCGGCTGGAGGACCAGATGGACTGTATGGCAGTGGAGTAATTGATGTTATAACTCCGTCCGGCTCCGCGATGGGTGTATCCGGCGGGGAGGAAGGCGAGCGATGTCCGGAAAGTGGTGTAGTACTGACGGGGGAGCAGAAAGGTAGTGGAACCGCAGTTGGAGGAGCTCCGCACTCATGTACTGGATCAAGGTTGACGCTGGATTTATTAGTAGGGACAGGACAGTCCACAAGAGCACAGAGCTCACAGCAAGGTTGTAGAACCACGTCATGATCCACGGGCTGTTGGACCGAGCAGCAGCAGCAGTAGCCAGGTGTTCCAGGTATGTGAAACCCTAGCACCCTATGAGCTCGAACGGTCGAGAACACAAAGCTGATGAGACAGATTGCTTCTATATTACTCACCAGGAGTAGATGGTCTGCTGTAAGCGATGCGTAGACACATAAAAACTTTAAAAGTAACCAGAGAGCAGCGGCAGCTAGTCGCGCCAGCGTTCACTCAACCGGAAACCGGTTGAGTGAGTACTATGTTAGTACTCACACACACTCGAGGCCACACTCTGGATCTGGTTATCTCTAAAGGTGTTGATATTTCTTCTGTTGATATTAAGGACTTGGCCCTTTCTGATCATTTATGTGTGTTCTTTGACTTACAGATCGTTCCAAATGTTCAGTTAACCTCTGTGTCTGTTAGGAGAAGGTACATAAATGAGAATACCAGTGCAAAGTTTATGGAGGCTATAGCTATGTGACCAACTGTGAGTGCAGAGTCAGTTGATGAACTCCTGGATAAATTTAACTGGAAAATCTCAAATGTCATGGATGCTGTTGCACCTATTAAAACTAAGACGACCTTGATCAGAAAGAAAACACCATGGAGGAACACGACGATGGTAAAGGCTTTAAAAACAGAATGCAGGAAAGCAGAGCGTAAGTGGAGAAAAACTAAACTTCAAATTCACCTTGATCTCTACAAACAAAGTCTTTGTAATTTTAACTATGAGTTTCTCAAAGCTAGACAGCGACACTTTTCTGAAATTATTAACAAGAACATCAACAACACTTGCACTCTGTTTGCTATGGTTGATAAGCTTACAACCCCCCCTAAACAGATAGCTCCAGAACTCCTTTCCACAGAAAAATGCAATGAATTTGCTTGCTTTTTCAGTGAAAAAATCCAGTCCATAAGGTTAAATATCTGTACAAATCAACAAAACAATAAAATTACGCAATCCCTAAGCCCTCCCAGGAATAACTCATCTGCGATGTCAGAATTTAAAACAGTTGACCAAAAAAAACATTGAGGAGACAGTTCAGCATCTAAAGTCATCAACATGCTGTCTTGACACAATGCCATCAGACTTTTTAAAAACTATTGTGAACTCTGTCCAAACAGATTTGCGACAAGTAATAAATAGCTCACTTCAATCAGGCACGTTTCCTAAACTGCTAAAAGTAGCTGCCATTAAGCCACTCCTAAAAACGAGAAAGCTGGATGCTTCCATGTTAACCAACTACAGACCTATCTCAAATCTTCCTTTTATAGCCAAGATCATTGAGAAAGTGGTTTTTAATCAACTCAGCAATTTCTTGAACTCCAGTGGACTTTTGATAAATTTCAATCAGGCTTCCGACCTCACCACAGTACAGAAACAGCTCTTATTAGAGTGTTAAATGACATAAGGTTAAACACTGACTCAGGCAAGGTGTCAGTTCTGGTCCTGTTGGATCTCAGTGCTGCATTTGACACTGTGGATCACAGTATACTGTTGAACAGGTTGGAAACTTGGGCAGGACTCAGCGGAACAGTCTTAGACTGGTTCAGGTCCTACTTGGAAGAGCAGAGTTATTTTGTGACCATTGGAAGTTTTGAATCCGATCGAGTGGCTATGACATGTGGAGTTCCTCAGGGGTCAGTTCTTGGACCCCTGCTGTTCAGTCTATATATGCTGCCTTTGGGTCAAATTCTGCAGAACTCTAATGTAGACTATCACAGTTATGCAGATGACACGCAGATATATCTAGCACTGTCCCCAGATGACTACAGTCCAATACAGTCATTGCGTCACTGCTTAGAGCAAGTAACAAATTGGATGAACCAAAATTTCCTTCAATTAAATCAGGACAAAACTGTGGTCATTGTTTTTGGCAATAAAGAGAAGAAGATTGCCCTCAGTAAACATCTCGAGTCACTCTCTCTAAAAACTAGGGCCCAAGTCCGAAACCTTGGCGTGCTGATAGACTCAGATCTGACCTTCAGCAGTCCATCCATCCATCCCATCCATCCATCCATTTCTTCCGCTTATCCGGGGTCGGGTCGCGGGGGCAGCAGCCTGAGGAGAGATGCCCAGACTTCCCTCTCCCCAGCCACTTCGTCCAGCTCTTCCGGGGGGATCCCGAGGCGTTCCCAGGCCAGCCGAGAGACATAGTCCCTGCAGCGCTCTTCCCCGGGGCCTCCTCCCGGAGGGTTAGGAGTGTGATCCCCCTGTAGTTGGAGCACACCCTCCGGTCCCCCTTTTTGAAGAGGGGAACCATCACCCCGGTCTGCCAATCCAGAGGCACTGCCCCCGATGTTCACGTGATGCTGCAGAGTCGTGTCAACCAAGACAGCCCCACAGCATCCAGGGCCTTTAGAAACTCGGGGCGGATCTCGTCTACCCCCGGGGCATGGCACCGAGGAGCTTTTTAACCACCTCGGCGATCTCAGCCCCGGAGATACGAGAGTTCCCCCCCAAGTCCCCAGACCCTGCTTCCTCAGTGGAAGGCGTGTTGATGGGATTGAGGAGGTCTTCCAAGTATTCCCCCCACCGATTCACAACGACCTGAGTTGAGGTCAGCAGCGCCCCGTCCCTCCCGTACACGGTGTTGACAGAGCACTGCTTCCCCCTCCTGAGACGCTGGATGGTGGTCCAGAACCTCCTCGAAGCCGTTTGGAAGTCGTTCTCCATGGTCTCACCGAACTCCTCCCACACCCGAGTTTTTGCCTCCGCAACCGCCAGAGCCGCGCTCCGCTTGGCCCGCCGGTACCCATCAGCTGCCTCAGGAGTCCCACGGGCCAAAAAGGTCCGGTAGGACTCCTTCTTCAGCTTGACGGCATCCCTTACTGTTGGGTTCCACCAGCGGGTTCAGGGGTTGCCACCGTGACAGGCACCGACGACCTTACGGCCACAGCTCCGGTCGGCCGCTTCAACAATGGAGGCACAGAACAAGGTCCACTCGGACTCTATATCCCCCGCCTCCCCCGGGACATGGTTGAAGCTCTCCCGAAGGTGGGAGTTGAAGCTCGTCCTGACAGGAGATTCAGCCAGAGCTGTCAACTGATCACCACCTGGTGGCGAGTTGGCTCCGATGGCGGGGGAAGATGCCGGCCAGACCTGGCAGACCCAAACGTACTGTGAGGGTCTACTGGGAACGTCTGGCTGAATCTCCTGTCAGAACGAGCTTCAACTCCCACCTCCGGGAGAGCTTCAACCATGTCCCGGGGGAGGCGGGGGACATAGAGTCCGAGTGGACCTTGTTCCGTGCCTCCATTGTTGAAGCGGCCGACCGGAGCTGTGGCCGTAAGGTCGTCGGTGCCTGTCGCGGCGGCAACCCCCGAACCAGCTGGTGAACCCCAGCGGTAAGGGATGCCGTTAAGCTGAAGAAGGAGTCCTACCGGACCTTTTTGGCCCGTGGGACTCCTGAGGCAGCTGATGGGTACCGGCGGGCCAAGCGGAGCGCGGCTTCGGCGTTTGCGGAGGCAAAAACTCGGGTGTGGGAGGAGTTCGGTGAGGCCATGGAGAACGACTTCCGAACGGCTTCGAGGAGGTTCTGGACCACCATCCGGCGTCTCGGGAGGGGGAAGCAGTGCTCTGTCAACACCGTGTACGGGAGAGACGGGGCGCTGCTGACCTCGACTCGGAACATCGTGAATCGGTGGGGGGAATACTTCGAAGACCTCCTCAATCCCACCAACACGCCTTCCACTGAGGAAGCAGGGTCTGGGGACTCGGGGGGGGGACTCTCCTATCTCCGGGGCTGAGATGGCCGAGGTGGTTAAAAAGCTCCTCGGTGGCAAGGCCCCAGGGGTGGAAGAGATCCGCCCCGAGTTCCTAAAGGCCCTGGATGCTGTGGGGCTGTCTTGGTTGACACGACTCTGCAGCATCGCGTGGACATCGGGGGCAGTGCCTCTGGATTGGCAGACCCGGGTGGTGGTTCCCCTCTTCAAAAAGGGGGACCGGAGGGTGTGCTCCAACTACAGGGGGATCACACTCCTCAGCCTCCCCGGAAAGGTCTATTCAGGGGTCCTGGAGAGGAGGGTCCGTAGGATAGTCGAACCTCGGATTCAGGAGGAGCAATGTGGTTTTCGTCCCGGCCGTGGAACTGTGGACCAGCTCTATACCCTTAGCGCGATCCTCGAGGGTGCATGGGAGTTCGCCCAACCAGTCTACATGTGCTTTGTGGACTTGGAGAAGGCGTTCGACTGTGTCCCTCGGGGAGCCCTGTGGGGGGTGCTCCGGGAGTATGGGGTACCGGGCCCGCTGATACGGGCCATCGGGTCCCTGTACTCCCGGTGCCAGAGCTTGGTCCGCATTGCCGGCAGTAAGTCGAGCCTGTTTCCGGTGAGAGTTGGCCTCCGCCAGGGCTGCCCTTTGTCACTGATTCTGTTCACAACTTTTATGGACGGAATTTCTAGGCGCAGCCAGGGCGTTGAGGGGTTACGGTTCGGTGGCCTAAGGATTGCGTCACTGCTTTTTGCAGATGATCTGGTCCTGTTGGCTTCATCAGGCCGTGACCTTCAGCTCTCACTGGAGCGGTTCGCAGCCGAGTGTGAAGCGGCTGGGATGGGGATCAGCACCTCCAAATCCGAGGCCATGGTTCTCAGCCGGAAAAGGGTGGAGTGCACTCTCCGGGTCGGGGAGGAGATCCTGCCTCAAGTGGAGGAGTTCAAGTATCTCGGGGTCTTGTTCACGGGTGAGGGGAGGATGGAGCGCGAGATTGACCGACGGATCGGTGCAGCGTCGGCAGTGATGCGGGCTCTGCACCGATCCGTCGTGGTGAAGAAGGAGCTGAGCCGAAAGGCGAAGCTCTCGATTTACCGGTCAATCTACGTTCCTACCCTCACCTATGGTCACGAGCTGTGAGTAGTGCCCGAAAGAACGAGATCGGGAATACAAGCGGCCGAAATGAGTTTCCTCCGCAGGGTGTCCGGGCTCTCCCTTAGAGATAGGGTGAGAAGCTCGGTCATCCGGGAGGGGCTCAGAGTAGAATCGCTGCTCCTCCACGTCGAGAGGAGCCAATTGCGGTGGCTCGGGCATCTAGTGAGGATGCCACCTGGACGCCTCCTTGGGGAGGTGTTCCAGGCACGTCCCTCCGGGAGGAGGCCCCGGGGAAGACCCAGGACATGCTGGAGGGACTATGTCTCTCGGCTGGCCTGGGAACGCCTCGGGATCCCCCGGAAGAGCTGGACGAAGTGGCTGGGGAGAGGGAAGTCTGGGCTTCTCTCCTCAGGCTGCTGCCCCCGCGACCCGACCCCGGATAAGCGGAAGAAATGGATGGATGGATGGAATTTATGACATATCAATTACTGACAAATTACTTACAAACTGCTGGTACTGATATGAATGTTGATGACACAATGTGTCATACTAAATGGGGTTGAGGAGTTTTCAGAAAGCATTTATACAAAAATGACTAAAACACAGCGCTAAGCCTTTATACTACTAGTGAACTGTCAAGCGCACAGCTGGGGGGGGGGGGTTGCGAGGACGCATTGCCATGGCGACGGGGGGAAACAGAACGTTGGGGAGCCAATCCAGCCGCGAGGATTTCCCCTTATATTAAACGCTGCAGCCCACCTGTGTAGGCATATTATTGAGCTGCTAGTGAAGTCTATTTGCCTAGTTGAAATGAGTCCGGGCCAGAGCTAGTGAGCGGAGCGGAGCGCGAGCGAGCGAGGAGCGGATGGAATGTTGCTGGAGCGTGGAGCGGTTTTTTATTTAGACGCCAGAGCGGCCGCTCTGTTCCGCTCCAGTGTCGCTCCGATACCGCTCACATCACAAGTCTGAGGCATGCCCAAATCCAAACGTGTGTCTTCTTGTTGCACTTGTCTATCTTTTGAAATAAATGTTCTATGACTGAAAAATATTGTCGTTGCTCTTAGTTCTTTAGGATGTACGTTTTCTGTTTAAGGTGGCAATTCGTAGTAGATTATTTCTCCCTCATTTAAATTGGAGCGAGCGTGGAGCGAGTTCAGCGGAGCGACATGATTTTGAAGTGGAGCGGGGAGCGAAAATGAGCGGAGCGGCTGGACGCGATTTAGAGCGAGGAGCGGCCGAGAGAACAGCCGTCTGAGAGAGGAGCGGAATATTCACACCGCTCAGCTCTGCTCACTAGCTCTGGTCCGGGCGGATATTGAAACTATGGCGGCCGAAATTAGACTATGGCGGTGCGCCATAGTCTCGTCAATGTGTGGGAAACACTGGTCCAAGACATGCGGCCGCAAGTCCGATGATACAACTACAAAGTCGATCATCGAACTGCGGCCTAGGGTGCCCTGGTGCCAAGTGCACATGTGGACACCCTTATGCTTGAACATGGTGTTTGTTATGGACAATCCATGACGAGCACAGAAGTCCAACAACAAAACACCACTCGGGTTCAGATCAGGGGGGCCATTCCTCCCAATCACGCCCCTCCAGGTCTCACTGTCATTGCCCACATGGGCGTTGAAGTCCCCCAGCAGTACAAGGGAGTCCCCAGAAGGAGCGCTTTCTAACACCCCCTCCAAAGACTCCAGAAAGGGTGGGTATTCTGAACTGCCGTTCGGTGCATAAGCACAAACGACAGTCAGGACCCATCCCCCCACCCGAAGGCGGAGGGAGGCTACCCTCTCGTCCACCGGGGTGAACCCCAACGTACAGGCACCGAGCCGGGGGGAAATAAGCACTCCCACCCCCGCTCGGCACCTCTCCCCAGGGGCAACTCCAGAGTGGAAAAGAGTCCAACCCCTCTCAAGGACGCTGGTTCCGGAGCCCAAACTGTGTGTCGAGGTGAGCCCGACTATATCCAGCCGGTACCTCTCAGCCTCACACACCAGCTCAGGCTCCTTCCCCGCCAGAGAGGTGATGTTCCACGTCCCCAGAGCTAGCTTCTGCAGCCGAGGGTCGGACCGCCCAGGTCCCCGCCTCCTGCTGCCGCCCAGCTCACATTGCACCCGACCCCTTTGGCCCCTCCCATGGGTGGTGAACCCATGGGAAGGGGGTCCCGCGTCGTCCCTTCGGGCTGTGCCCGACCGAGCCCCGCGGGCGTAGACCCGGCCACCAGGCACTCGCCAACGGGCCCCTCCCCCAGGCCCCACCTTCAGCAGTCATATCAAATCAATCACCAAAACAGCCTTCTATCAGCTTAAGAACGTATCCAGAGTGAAGGGTTTTATGTCTCAAACAGACCAGGAGAAGTTGATTCATGCTTTCATCTCAAGTAGACTCGACTACTGTAACGGTCTTCTGACTGGACTCCCACAAAAAAGCATTAAACAGCTGCAGCTCATTCAGAACGCTGCAGCTCGAGTGTTGACCAGAACAAAGAGATCAGAGCACATTACTCCAGTTCTAAAGTCTTTACACTGGCTCCCAGTCAGCTATAGAATAGATTTTAAAGTTCTGCTACTGGTCTACAAATCACTGAATGGTTTAGGTCCAGAATATATGAAGGACATGTTAGTAGAATATAAACCCAGTAGGGCTCTGAGATCTACTGACTCAGGTCAGATAGTTGAGCCCAGAGTTCGAACTAAACACGGTGAAGCAGCTTTTAGCTGTTATACTGCACACAACTGGAACAAACTACCAGCAGAACTGAAATCAGCCCCAACTGTCAACATTTTTAAATCCAGGTTAAAAACACTTCTCTTCTCCAGTGCTTATGATTGAGCTCTTTCAAGCACTTGACATTTTAATCTTTCATTTGCACTCTATGTCCTTTTAATTATTTTAAAGCAAATAATTATTTTATGCTGCAATCTTTTATCTAGTTTCTCTCTCTTTCTCTGTACTTTGTTTTTATTATTAGTGTGTGTGTGTGTGTGTGTGTGTGTGTGTGTGTGTGTGGGGGGGGGGGGGGGGGGGGGGGGGGGGGGGGTGTATTGGGTCTTATTTTTATTTCTCAAATTGCATGTTTTTATGTTCCCAAATCTCACTGTTAAATGTTTGTTTTATGTACAGCACATTGAGTTGCCATTGTGTGTGAAATGCGCTATACAAATAAAACTGCCTTGCCTTGCCTTGCCTTACTTTGGTAGTATTGTAGTACTGCAGTACTATGTCAGTACTGTTGTCATATTATTGTCATAATATGATAGTACTATTTAATACTGTGGTACTATGGTAGTACTATTCAATACTGTGGTACTATGGTAGTACTATTCAATAATGTGGTACTATGGTACAACTATTCAATACTGTGGTACTATGGTAGTACTATTCAATACTGTGGTACTATAGTAGAACTATTCAATACCGTGGTACTATGGTAGTACTATTCAATACCGTGGTACTATGGTAGTACTATTCAATACCGTGGTACTATGGTAGTACTATTCAATACTGTGGTACTATGGTAGTACTATTCAATACTGTGGTACTATGGTAGTACTATTTAATACTGTGGTAGCACTATTCAATACCATGGTACTATGGTAGTACTATTCAATACCGTGGTACTGTGGTAATACTATTTAATACCGTGGTACTGTGGTAGTACTATTCAATACCGTGGTACTATGGCAGTTTATTAAATACTGCGGTACTATGGTAGTACTTTTCATTACTGTGGTACTATGGTAGTACTATTCAATACTGTCGTACTATGGTTGTACTATTTAATACTGTGGTACTATGGTAGTACTATTCAATACTTTGGTACTATGGTAGTGCTATTCAATACTGTGGTACTATGGTAGTACTATTCAATACTGTGGTACTATTGTAGTACTATTTAATACTGTGGTACTATGGTAGTACTGTGTGCAGCATGAGAACGTGGACAAATCAAAGTCCACCTTTTATGACATAATTACTGAACAATGTTTCACATGCTTTGCTTCCCTGTGTCAGTCCTGTACAACAGGAGAAACCAGTACTTTGTGACTCAAGTAACACACACACTACATACAAAATACACAATACATGTGAAACATTGCATGCACATTACATAGACTATGATGCAAATTTAATTTTCTTAAAAACAAATGCATGTATTATCTATAATTACTGTTAGTATTCATATTTATCTATAATTTAGAGCTGGCTCAGAGGGTGTGGGCCAGTTTGCTCAGAGGGGCGGGGCCAGTTGGCTCAGAGGGTGTGGGCCAGTTGGCTCAGAGGGGCGGGGCCAGTTGGCTCAGAGGGGCGGGGCCAGTTGGCTCAGAGGGTGTGGGCCAGTTGCCTCAGAGGGGCGGGGCCAGTTGGCTCAGAGGGTGCGGGGCTATTTGTCTTAGAGGGGGCGGGGCTAGTTGTCGAACAGGTTGAAAGACAGGCAGACGACATAGACAGAAAAATACTTGAAACAAATGGAAAGTTATTTAAGAGTAGATAAATAGAACAATATTTAAGAATAAACCAATTGAAAGATTTTCAAATAGAGTTATCAAATAGAAAGATATTAAACAGTAAACAGAGGTTTTTTTTTTTACAGTTAAAACTGTCATATTTTACATAAGGACTCGGAAAGGTAAGCCACATTCTTACTACTGTTAATGAATAGTGCTTATTGTACTCTGTATCCATATGGATATATACTACTAGTCACACCCTGACTACTTCAGTGTTTCTGGAGCAGCTCACCCAGACCGTACAGCATGTTTTCAAGGTGTTTTCAGGCGAAGGCTCGTAGATGAGAGGCCAGGGTTAGATTAGGGTTTGGTTAGGGTTAGGGTTAGGATTAGAGTTGGGTTAGGGTTATGGGTTAGGGTTAGGTTAGATTAGGGTTTGGTTAGGGTTAGGGTTAGGATTAGAGTTGGGTTAGGGTTATGGGTTAGGGTTAGATTAGGGTTTGGTTAGGGTTAGGGTTAGGATTAGAGTTGGGTTAGGGTTATGGGTTAGGTTAGATTAGGGTTTGGTTAGGGTTAGGATTAGAGTTGGGTTAGGGTTATGGGTTAGGGTTAGGTTAGGGTTTGGTTAGGGTTAGGGTTAGGATTAGAGTTGGGTTAGGGTTATGGGTTAGGGTTAGGTTAGGGTTTGGTTAGGGTTAGGGTTAGGATTAGAGTTGGGTTAGGGTTATGGGTTAGAGTTAGGTTAGGGTTTGGTTAGGGTTAGGGTTAGGATTAGAGTTGGGTTAGGGTTATGGGTTAGGGTTAGGTTAGGTTAGGGTTTGGTTAGGGTTAGGGTTAGGATTAGAGTTGGGTTAGGGTTATGGGTTAGGGTTAGGTTAGGGTTTGGTTAGGGTTAGGGTTAGGATTAGAGTTGGGTTAGGGTTATGGGTTAGGGTTAGGTTAGGTTAGGGTTTGGTTAGGGTTAGGGTTAGGATTAGAGTTGGGTTAGGGTTATGGGTTAGGGTTGGGTTAGGTTAGGGTTTGGTTAGGGTTAGGGTTAGGATTAGAGTTGGGTTAGGGTTATGGGTTAGGGTTAGGTTAGGGTTTGGTTAGGGTTAGGATTAGAGTTGGGTTAGGGTTATGGGTTAGGGTTAGGGTTAGGTTAGGGTTTGGGTTAGGATTAGAGTTGGGTTAGGGTTATGGTTAGGTTAGAAATAGGGTTAGGTTAAAGATGGGTTATGGTCAGGTTAGAGTTAGGTTAGGGTTAGGGTTAGGTTAGGTTATCTTTACACACTGAAATGTCTCAGAGAACATCCATGAATGTCATTAAAACATGTGCCAAGGTTTTGACAATGCAGGGTTAGGGTTAGGTTGAAAAGGTTGGGTTTGAATTGAAGAGGCTGTGCCAGATCTCTAGACCTTAATCTTCCTCTTCTTCACGGTTCAGATGACATCAGAAGCACCAGTCCCGAAGCCAAGAACTCGCTACAAGCAAGAACTGCTGGGTTCTGAAAGTCCATCTCTGCTCGATCGGCCTGCAGCAAACGGGTCAAATACAACTTCAAATCACTTCTAGTACTTCTGTTACTACTACTGGTAATATTACTAATGCAATGAATCCTTTTTTTGCATTACAGAGAACAGGAAGACATTGTGCTGCAGAAGGCCAACCAAAACCCAGGTACAAATACACTGAAACACAGGTAGACACACGAACCCTCACCCTTCTAACTCCAACTATACTAACCACTGGTTTCTACCACTAGGAGTGCTAAAGCTCGGATCTGGACCAGTTAGTGAGGGTCTGTGGGGTGGTCTTTGTGGTCCTCATCCACCTTCTCTCTTCTGTGGTCATGTTGGCAACACTGTTAGCCAAGTAAATGTCAGAGGTCATAGGTATTTGTCTATTAATATACTCTTATTGTTACATATTCTTATTGTTGCACTGTATATTGCAGTTTTTGTGGTTATACCTAGATACTAGTCTATCTGTCTATCTGTCTGTCTGTCTGTCTTAATGCATAGCATTTGAGGAACCATTTCTGATAATAAAAGGAATGCCAGACACTAACTAACACAGAATGTGGAGTATCCAACAGATTATTATCATCATTTTTTAATTATTTATTATCCAACAGATTATCAAATCACGCTGATTTCAAAGCAATATACCCTTAATAACTTCACACATGCAGTGGACCAGATGGTTCGGTAACAGACATCATGTCATTTGTGTACGTCAAAATTAACTTCAAAATTAAAATTCTACTAACCCTACTAACCTTCACTCTACTAACCCTACTAATCCTAAACCTACTAACCCTCACTCTACTAACCCTACTAACCTTACTAGCCCTACTACCTGGTGCTTCTCGTCACACCAGGTGATGTCGTGTCAACCAGACAACAATAGATTACCTCAATATGCACAGAATGTCGTTCTATTGGTTCACGTGGAGACTGTTTCCAGTCACTGAAACCAGAGGAACCTGATACAGATTACCAAGGTGTCTCAGACATGCACTTCTGAGGAGGATATCTGATGGAGCTCAACAGGACTCCATACCTCATCAGAGCAGTCAGGACAAAGGGAGACATGTCTTCTGTTGCTCTGCTTCACAATTAGAGTCTCAAATTATGCCTCAAATTTTGTCTCAAACTATTCTCAAATAGTCTCAAATGAACACCCAAACGTTACTTACCGCACGCCTGACCCTACTAGCCTAACCCTCACCTTAATAACCCTAACTCTTCTAACTCTCACCCTACTATTCCCAACCCTACTGTTTCTAACCCAATTATTCCAATCACTACTATGAAATGTTTCTTGACTCTGAGATAGAATGGTGTCAGGTGGTCAAGGATTAAAGAAATAGTTAAAGATGCTGTAACGCCCAGTTTAAGGGTTAAAGGTGCTGTAACAAGCTTGTAGAGAATAACAAGCAGTTCATCTAATTGCCTGTAGGGGGCGCATTGTAGAGAATAACATGCAGTTCATCTAATGGCCTATAGGGGGCGCATTGTAGAGAATAACAAGCAGTTCATCTAATGGCCTATAGGGGGCTCATCGTAGAGAATAACATGCAGTTATTCTGAGGGCCTATAGGGGGCTCATTGTAGAGAATAACAAGCAGTTCATCTAATGGCCTATAGGGGGCTCATTGTAGAGAATAACATGAAGTTTTTCTGAGGGCCTATAGCGGGCTCATTGTAGAGAATAACATGCAGTTCATCTAATGGCCTATAGGGGGCTCATCGTAAAGAATAACATGCAGTTCATCTGAGGGCCTATAGGGGGCTCATCGTAGAGAATAACATGCAGTTCATCTGAGGGCCTATAGGTGGCTTGTGGTTGTAAGATAATGAGATCATTGTGATTTCATTCTCATAAACAAATACATTTTTTGGTAATTGGGTCTCTGACTCGTTCATCTACACAGTTTGAATTTTGAAAGGTTTTTGTCTCATTAAAAAAGTTATAGAGGAATGAATATAGCTATACTTTGAAGTATAGTTTAAAAAGGTACAGCATCCATCAGCCGTCACTGAGTGATCTGGGCTGTGAGAACATATGTTCCTGGGGACTTTGCCTGACAGTTCGCTCCTGGCTCGTTTCTGACCAATCAGGACATCGATTTCCTGATGGGTTGGGGGAATTAATCTTACCTGTCTATCACAGTTGCGTGAATGCTGAACACTTGTCACTGGCTGAGAAACACAGGAAAAGGGAGAACAGTGAGGGATTTTTTGGGTTATCTATTTTGAACATCCTTACATATCTGGAATGACCTAAGCCTAACCGCAGCTTGAAGAGTACACTTCATACTTGATGCTGAGCGTTCCACCAATGGGATCTCCATAATGGTTGGGAAACAGAATTCTGATTGCAGAAATAAAAGTTACAAACTCTTGGAGGTGCAAGTTTGTCCAAAGGTTTCGTTAGCTGTTTGCCTTTTCATTCTCTCTACGATCACATCGTTTTGATCTTGCAACATCACTGAACTTCTGTCCCACTGTACTGTCCAGGGTGTATGTCTCTGTTTTGGCACCACAGTGGTGGAACGAGCTCCCTGCCAATGTCAGGACTGCAGAGTCACTTCCCATCTTCCGGAAGAGACTCAAGACCCACTTATACAGAGTTCACCTGAATCCTGCATAACATCCATCCAAAAAAAAAACCCTACCATCATGCTCTTATTTGTTGTATGTCTTGGCACTTTAATCGCTCTTTGTAACTTAGTCAGAGATTTGTATACTTAGTCAGAGATTTGTATACTAGCAATGGTTAATCTAGCAATTGAAATGCTTGAAACTTGTTCTGGTGACTTTCTAACTGTATTGGCAGCAATGAAATGTTTCACCTTCTTATGAAAAATGTACTCTTTGTAAGTCGCTTTGGATAAAAGCGTCTGCTAAATGCCTTAAATGTAAATGTATGAAATTAAGGGTTAGGGTCAGTAGGATTAGTTTAGTAAAGGGTAAAGGGGCATTTAGCAGACACTTCTTTCCAAAGCCACCAAAGCGATAATCAGTACATTTGTGGGGTTCGACATGTGGACAGTTGGAAGTGGGGGATCAAACCACCGACCCTGCGCTTAGTGGACGATCTGCTCTGTCCTCCCGCTCTACCTACTGAGCTACTGCCGTCATAGGCTTAGGGTCCTATAAGGCTGCACTCGCAAATATGAAACCTATTGCTGTGTTTGGCTATGGAAAATAAGAACATTCTGTACAACGTTGACCAATTACAAGTGGATCTCTGTCGCTGTTTGACAGAAAGCCTGTCTTTGGATTATTGATTATAGTTCATTTTACTTGTTCCTTCCTATGAAGATGTTCCACGCTACAGTAGTATCATTCAGTTAGGGGTTAGGGTACTCCATCAACACCTGTTCACCTTAACTTTCTTCCTGCCCAACATCTGAATGTGAACATCAGAAGGTTATTACTTTTGGTGACTTGCGTTTGACTTGTGTTTCACCTTCTTCTGACAAATGTACTTTTTGTAAGTCACTTTGGATAAAAGCATCTGCTAAATGCCCTGAATGTAAATGTACTTTGGGCTATTGAAGGATTGTTTAACTAGTATCACTATAGGCTGTTGAATGATTGTTAAAGAGTATTACTCTGGTGAGTAAGACTAACCTCGCTGGCTTCCTGTCTCTCTGTCTAAGGGTGCTGATAGACTTCTGGTAGACCAAGTGTAAGCGTATACAACCTGCTGTGTCCTGTATGCAGACTTGTTGCATCATTACGCGGCAAAACGTATGATAGTGGAGGTCTCCACTTGGGTCCGCCATGCTAATAATAACTTCCCCGACTCAGACTTCAAGGTCACTGTGTTTATTCGCACGATCGTCCCCAAGTTTCTTGTCAATATTGCCTCTCGCGAATGCGTCAAGTTCGCTTGCGATGACGTGCGTGACAGACGCACCAAACGGTCACAGAATACACTTGGCAGCCATAATGCGCACATGTATGCGTTATCTGCAGCAAATGAATTTCAGCCCTAAGACTGAATGAAGTGTCCTCTCCTCCTCTTCTTCCTTATCCACAGATAGAGATGGGCTCCCTGGAGCAGGCAACCGACCAGACCCTGGTGTAGGCTACCCGTGCTTAGCTTCTGTCACTGACATGATCTCCAGCACCATCCCCAGTCTGGCAGGGGTTGCTAGCTCTATTTGCACTCCGTACCCAAGCTCTATTACTTGCCCAGCTCCTATTGGCCAGGACAGCATGAGAAGCACTGTAGAATCCCACCCACCCAGTTCAACAGCAGCTGCTAACCAGGTGGCTAGCCCTGCTAGCAGCATGGGCCTGGTTACATCCAGCACACCTAACCTGGAGAACATCACTAGCTCGCTAGCTACTCATATACCCGCTCTAGCAGGGCTAACTGGCTCTCTTGCTAAGCCTGGCAACAGTCCTGTCACCATGACAACCTCCTCCACATCCTCCGACAATACATACCATCCCTCAACGCCTACTGCAAGAGACACTGTCACTGGTACTGCACTGCAATACTACTATAATAACAGTACTGTAATGTATTACTGTAATAACAATGCTGCACTACTAAAATACTACTGTAGTACCAGTACAGAACTGCTCAAATACTGCTGTTAATAATGCTCATGTTGATTCCAGATGTGGGGGCTTTATCTCGGTTTGTGATGGCAGCAGCCTTAGGCCCCTCCCCCAAGATACAGCCCGCCCCCATCCTGGCAGGAAGTAGTGAGTTCCCGTCTCTAGAAGAGCTACAGGATGAAGGTACTAAAGAAGTTGACATTAATATTTTGAACAGCTCTTCAGATGGTGATTTGAAATGGTAGAGGTGAAACCTCTGCATGCCACATGCAGCAGAATGTGTCCTACGTGGTTGTAGAATCATATTTATATTTAAGATATTTCTCTCATCTAAACAGGGTCTTTATTCATACCGTTCAGCAATAGCCTTCTTTCAGCATCGCTAAATGACTACCCCTCTGAACTCCTTAGCCTCTCTAACTCTCCATCCTAACCACTTCACTCGCTCACCACAGACTTTAGCCCTGCCCCCGATGTCCCCGTGCCAACTGAGGAGCAGAGCCAAAATGAACCAGAGACAGAGTCGTCCAATGAGGACGAGGGGCCGGTCACTCATCCCGCCTTCCCTGGTGCTGATGAACCAATGGACAAAGGTTTTGAAGAACATCCAGCCTTCAGTCAGCCGTCAAACAGCAATATGTAGGATATCATTCAATTCAATTCAATTCAAACAACTTTATTGATCCCAAAAGGGCAATTAATTCGCAGCTCAAACCATCCACAGACAAACACATAGACAACTGTCATACATCAACACAGCAGGAGTAAGAATAAGATGTATGTCAGAAAAAACCTCAGATCAGCATCAGGTGCAAGGAGCAGCAACAGGACATTTGTTCAACACAGCACTAGCCTACATCCCAGCTCTAGTGCCTGCGGTGTTCAGTAGGCTAATGGCTGAAGGAGTGAATGACTCGGCATAGCGCTTAGTTTTCCTGGGAGGCGCTACATACCTGAATGAACACTGTTATCTCTTTTGATGATGTGATTATAACATTCTCTAAAACATGATGTCATTATAACATTATCCCAGTATTTATTATATCATCATTATAACATCTCATTATAACCTTATGCCATTGTTTCATTTCATGTTACCTCATTATAGATAGATAGATAAGACTTTATTAATCCCCGAAGGGAAATTGGGTAATATCATATATATATATATATATATATATAATAACTTGTCTCATTTTATTATAACATTATATCAGTATTACATTATCTCACATCTCAGATAACATAACATTATCTCAATATGTGTGTGTGTGTGTGTTTTCAGCCAATCAGATTGTTTGGGTTTGAATCTCTGTCGACCCCCCCCACTACCTCCAAGACCACCTGAGCCAATCAGGAAACAGAAGACGCCCAGGTTCATGCATTTATTATATATGGCCAACACTTTGACCATGTTGTGATACCTTCATATTTGTATTATTTGTGATCTATTTATCTACTGTATATCTATCTAAATATATATAATCCTTAGCTAATGAACACCATTACGTTAATTAACATCAACACAAGTTGTAAACGTGGACATCAATAGTTGGAGATTACATTCTATCTGGAACCCCAGCCAGTCTGTTCATGCTCCTCCCATCTACTTCAGTTCATTTCATTTTATGCAACTACTCTGCCATTTATTCATTTATTTATTTATTTATTTATTTATTTATTTATTGTTCTTTCACGGTCTATTTTTGTTCTGCATAGTCTATTTTTTGTCTTATTTTCTGGTTATATTAAAGTTGAGCACACGCAAGTAAGAATAATTTCACTGCTGGTGTACTAATGATGTACATTGTTATCTAGCATGTGGCAATAAACTTGAAACTACACTAGGTAACTGTCATTATCTGTAAGTCAAGGATTATTAACCATTAATTAATGGTTGATTAATGATAATGAGTGCATCTGCGTTTTCTTGTGTTCAGTTGTATCTACTATGATTCATTGTTATTCATTTTAATTCTGAATTACTTGCTATTATTCATATTTGTATCTACAAGTACAGTTTACATATTTACACATATACTTATTTCATATGTGTACATGTCTACTTATTTTCAGGGCTGCTACCATCAGAGTCTCCAGGAAGAAGAAGAAAGGCCCCGATGAGAAGCTGAGCTCTGAGGTCAAAGTGGCAAGCTGGCTGGACGTCTGGAAGGGCTTCAGGTACATACACATGGTACATCAGTAGTGTATCGTATACACATAGTACATCAGTAGTGTATGGTATACACATAGTACATCAGTACATCAGTAGTGTATCGTGTACACATGGTACATCAGTAGTGTATCGTATACACATAGTACATCAGTACATCAGTAGTGTATCGTGTACACATGGTACATCAGTACATCAGTAGTGTATCGTGTACACATGGTACATCAGTAGTGTATCGTATACACATAGTACATCAGTAGTGTATCAGATACACATAGTACATCAGTAGTGTATCGTATACACATAGTACATCAGTAGTGTATCGTATACACATAGTACATCAGTAGTGTATCGTGTACACATGGTACATCAGTAGTGTATCGTATACACATAGTACATCAGTAGTGTATCGTATACACATAGTACATCAGTACATCAGTAGTGTATCGTGTACACATGGTACATCAGTAGTGTATCGTATACACATAGTACATCAGTACATCAGTAGTGTATCGTATACACATAGTACATCAGTACATCAGTAGTGTATCGTGTACACATGGTACATCAGTAGTGTATCGTATACACGTAGTACATCAGTAGTGTATCGTATACACATAGTACATCAGTAGTGTATCGTATACACATAGTACATCAGTAGTGTATCGTATACACATAGTACATCAGTAGTGTATCAGATACACATAGTACATCAGTAGTGTATCGTATACACATAGTACATCAGTAGTGTATCGTATACACATAGTACATCAGTAGTGTATCAGATACACATAGTACATCAGTAGTGTATCAGATACACATAGTACATCAGTAGTGTATCAGATACACATGGTACATCAGTAGTGTATCAGATACACATAGTACATCAGTAGTGTATCGTGTACACATGGTACATCAGTAGTGTATCGTATACACATAGTATATCAGTACATCAGTAGTGTATCGTGTACACATGGTACATCAGTAGTGTATCGTATACACGTAGTACATCAGTAGTGTATCGTATACACATAGTACATCAGTAGTGTATCAGATACACATAGTACATCAGTAGTGTATCAGATACACATAGTACATCAGTAGTGTATCAGATACACATGGTACATCAGTAGTGTATCAGATACACATAGTACATCAGTAGTGTATCGTGTACACATGGTACATCAGTAGTGTATCGTATACACATAGTACATCAGTAGTGTATCAGATACACATAGTACATCAGTAGTGAATCAGATACACATAGTACATCAGTAGTGTATCGTGTACACATGGTACATCAGTAGTGTATCGTATACACATAGTACATCAGTAGTGTATCGTATACACATAGTACATCAGTAGTGTATCAGATACACATGGTACATCAGTAGTGTATCGTATACACATAGTACATCAGTAGTGTATCGTATACACATAGTACATCAGTAGTGTATCAGATACACATAGTACATCAGTAGTGTATCAGATACACATGGTACATCAGTAGTGTATCAGATACACATAGTACATCAGTAGTGTATCAGATACACATAGTACATCAGTAGTGTATCAGATACACATAGTACATCAGTAGTGTATCAGATATACATAGTACATCAGTAGTGTATCAGATACACATAGTACATCAGTAGTGTACCAGATACACATGGTACATCAGTAGTGTATCAGATACACATAGTACATCAGTAGTCTATCAGATACACATGGTACATCAGTAGTGTATCAGATACACATAGTACATCAGTAGTGTATCGTATACACATAGTACATCAGTAGTGTATCAGATACACATAGTACATCAGTAGTGTATCAGATACACATAGTACATCAGTAGTGTATCGTGTACACATGGTACATCAGTAGTGTATCGTATACACATAGTACATCAGTAGTGTATCGTATACACATAGTACATCAGTAGTGTATCAGATACACATGGTACATCAGTAGTGTATCAGATACACATAGTACATCAGTAGTGTATCAGATACACATGGTACATCAGTAGTGTATCAGATATACATAGTACATCAGTAGTGTACCAGATACACATGGTGGATCAGTAGTGTACCAGATACACATGGTAGATCAGTAGTGTACCACATACACATTGTACATCAGTAGTGTACAAGACACATATGGTACATCAGTCCATCAACTCCATGTTGTAAAGAAATGGTGTTTTGTATATCCTACATCTCGATACATATATGAAAGATGACATCATAACTGATACTATAAGCAAAGTGTTGTCCTGTGTATAATACATAAAACATATTATAATAAATGGATATTATCATTCTTTCTAAAGACACAGTGTTGTCTGGGCATCACTGGATGGACCACTGATGTCTCTCTGGAAAAAACGCACAGTAAGGTTGTCTGTCTGTCTGGTTGTCTGTGTATCTGTCTGTCTGAATGGCTGGCTCTATCTCCCCCTCTCTTCTCTCTCTTCTTCTTTCTCATCTATTCTCATTTCTCCTCTCGTCTATTATCTCTCCTCTCTCCTCCTCTCCTTTCCTCCTCTCCTCACTTCTCTTCTATGTGTAATGGAGGTGTGTTTGTCTTGTCAGGATCGATCCAGTGAGGTGTGTTTGTATTTTGTCAGGATGAGTCCAGTGAGGTGTGTTTGTGTTGTCAGGATCGGTGCAGTGAGGTGTGTTTGTGTTGTCAGGATGGGTGCAGTGAGATCAGTCCAGTGAGGTGTGTTTGTGTTGTCAGGATCGGTGCAGTGAGATCAGTCCAGTGAGGAGTGTTTGTTTTGTCAGGATCAGTCCAGTGAGGTGTGTTTGTGTTGTCAGGATCAGTCCAATGAGGTGTGTTTGTGTTGTCAGGATCAGTCCAGTGAGGTGTGTTTGTGTTGTCAGGATCAGTCCAGTGAGGTGTGTTTGTGTTGTCAGGATCAGTCCAGTGAGGTGTGTTTGTCTTGTCAGGATCAGTCCAGTGAGGTGTGTTTGCGTTGTCAGGATCAGTGCAGTGAGATCAGTCCAGTGAGGTGTGTTTGTGTTGTCAGGGTCAGTCCACTGAGGTGTGTTTGTCTTGTCAGGATCAGTCCAGTGAGGTGTGGTTGTGTTGTCAGGATCAGTCCAGTGAGGTGTGTTTGTGTTGTCAGGATCAGTCCAGTGAGGTGTGTTTGTGTTGTCAGGATCAGTGCAGTGAGATCAGTCCAGTGAGGAGTGTTTGTGTTGTCAGGATCAGTCCAGTGAGGTGTGTTTGTGTTGTCAGGATCAGTCCAGTGAGGTGTGTTTGTCTTGTCAGGATCAGTCCAGTGAGGTGTGTTTGTGTTGTCAGGATCAGTCCAGTGAGGTGTGTTTGTGTTGTCAGGATCAGTGCAGTGAGATCAGTCCAGTGAGGTGTGTTTGTCTTGACAGGATCAGTCCAGTGAGGTGTGTTTGTGTTGTCAGGATCAGTCCAGTGAGGTGTGTTTGTCTTGTCAGGATCAGTCCAGTGAGGTGTGTTTGTGTTGTCAGGATGGGTGCAGTGAGATCAGTCCAGTGAGGTGTGTTTGTGTTGTCAGGATCATTGCAGTGAGATCAGTCCAGTGAGGTGTGTTTGTTTTGTCAGGATCAGTCCAATGAGGTGTGTTTGTGTTGTAAGGATCAGTCCAGTGAGGTGTGTTTTTGTTGTCAGGATCAGTCCAGTGAGGTGTGTTTGTGTTGTCAGGATCAGTCCAGTGAAGTGTGTTTGTGTTGTCACGATGGGTGCAGTGAGATCAGTCCAGTGAGGTGTGTTTGTGTTGTCAGGATCAGTCCAGTGAGTTGTGTTTGTGTTGTCAGGATCGGTGCAGTGAGATCAGTCCAGTGAGGTGCGTTTGTGTTGTCAGGATGGGTGCAGTGAGGTGTGTTTGTGTTGTCAGGATGGGTGCAGTGAGATCAGTCCAGTGAGGTGTGTTTGTGTTGTCAGGATTGGTGCAGTGAGATCAGTCCAGTGAGGTGTGTTTGTGTTGTCAGGATGAGTCCAGTGAGGTGTGTTTGTGTTGTCAGGATGGGTGCAGTGAGATCAGTCCAGTGAGGTGTGTTTGTGTTGTCAGGATCGGTGCAGTGAGGTGGTCTTCCATGTGTCCAGCATCACCAGGGTCAAGCAGCAGGAAAAGGGCAGATTTGCTGTCTACTTTGGGAAGAAACGCTATGACTTCATGGCTCACAATGTTGGTGAGCTCCACCCCATGCTCTCCTGTTCACTATTATTATTCATTCTAAATGATTATGATTCATTATTATTCATTCTAAGTCATTATGATGCATTATTATTCATTCTAAATCATTATGATTCATTATTAGACATTCTAAATCATTGTGATTCATTATCATTCATTCTATATCATTATGACTCATTATCATTAATTATAAATCATTATTATGTGGTTAGGGTTATACACACATTATACTACACACTACATACACACATGACAATATAAACACATTATACTACACACTACATACACACGACAATATACACACATCATAAACACATTTAACTTCACACATATAGACAACACAGTTGTAGTGTGTAGTATAATGTGTGTAGTCTAATGTGTAAAGGGGCATTTAGCCCCCGATCGTAAGTCTCTTTTGTCCAAAGCGACTTACAATCAGTACATTTGTGGGGTTTGACATGTGTACAGTTGGAGGAGGGGGATCAAAGGGATCGAACCGCTGACCCTATGGAAGGCACATGGACGACCCGCTCTGTCCACCCACTCTACCTACTGAGCTACTGCTGCCGGGTGTATATTGTCATATGTGTGTGTGTGTGTAGCTGTTCAGGAAGGATGGATTTCTGCACTGCAGTCATCACGGGGACAGGCTAGCCCCCCTCCACCCCAACACCACGGACCAATCACAATCAAGGATCCCAGAAACCGTGTCTATGCCAGTTTGTCCAGCCAAGAGCTCTGGGTGTACCACAACAAGGAGGTACACAACTATACTACACACTGTACAACACTACACACTTATAATAATAATAATATAATATATAATATAATATAATAATAATAATAATAATAATAATACATTTTATTTGGGGGCACCTTTCGAGACACCAAAGGACACCTTACAGTGCAGGAGAAAATAGTTAAATAGTTAAAGTGATGGTTTGGAGTAAAATTCACCCTGAGGTAATTTCCACCAATAATCCAGCCAAATACCCCCTCAGATGCATTTTTAGCGACGGTCAATATTTATCAAGTTTAGGGGTATAAGCCGAACACTCCATCTAATTTCAAGTATTCAATTATTCCAGTTGTCAATACATTTCGATGGAGTGTTGAATTCACTAACCTTTTCCTTACACATGTGAGTTTTGAAGAGGACTTTTATGAACGTATCCGGAAAGACGGAAGAGACGTCGATGCAGCGGTAGCCTTAGCAACAGCTAGTTGAAGCTATCAGAAAAGTGCTCTTTTAAATAAACTCCTGGTGTATTTACAAACTTTAAAATGCCTCGTTTTGTGAGTACATACCATATATGTACTACTACAGAAGTTGGGTAACAATCCATGCATTATAGTGGGGTAATTTACGAGATATACACAGTGTACCGGGCACTCCAATACTAAGCCATTCGGCTTATACCCCTTAACTTGATAAATATTGACCGTCGCTAAAAATGCATCTGAGGGGGTATTTGGCTGGATTATTGGTGGAAATTACCTCAGGGTGAATTTTACTCCGAACCATCACTTTAAAACAGCAAGTCATGGCCAAAACATGACCAGCATGAATAAATCAAGACAAAACAAGACAAGACAAGAGAATAAAGCAGTAATACTGCGAAGATGAGCATAGTGGACATTATACTAAACATTACAGTGAATAGGCCAGTTTGAACTGTACTTTACTATATGATGCACAACACATTGTTCTACACACTGCACTATAAACTATGTGTGTCTGTTGTAGGACTACCAGGTGGGCGTGGCCTGGTTCTCTGTTCCACTCAACGTAGCTTCCGTCAAACCTGCAGGAAAACGAAGTTTCCACCTGATAACGCCCTACCGAACATTCAGGTAGCCTACCTGTCTCGCTACCTGTCTGTCCACCAGTCTATGTACTTGTCTCTCTGCCTATCTGTCTGTCTCTCTACCTGTCTATCTAGCTGTCTCTCGACCAGATGCCCGGAGGCAACATTTTAAAGGTTTGGCCATAGTTGCCACTCTTAACAGATCTGGTCTGCAGGGATGGAGAAATTGACAGTTTTGTCTAAATGTTATTTTATTGAACTGTGGCACATGGTGTATTTTGTTCAAGATCACAGAAGGCACATTTACTCAAATGAACGTTTGGAGTTCACTTGCACTCTAGACAGAAGAACATTTGTAGAAGGGCCTGGGGAGGGGTCACATGGAGGTGTGGTGGAGGAGCAGGTGCACCAGAGTCCTCCTCAAGGATGTGAACACATCACATGTGAAGCTGGATAGAGCTTGGTTAAATCTGGTTTTAATCTAAAGTAAAGTATGAAATGGGGCTGTAGTACAAAATTCACTGTGTCCTTTTCTGGGCAGAGTTGCACCATCATTAGCTGTTCCAGACGATGCTGTTGGCTCAATCCCAACACATCTAAACATCTCTCAACATCTCTCTACATTCTCCTATAGTTTTGCTGTTGACTCGACAGGAGACCTGTCTGTGTGGCAGACCTGTCTGTCTGCGTCAATCCGCAGCGCTCTGAGCAGCAGTCAGGTGGCGCTGCGGCTGTGGGAGAACCCCAGCAACAAGGTGTGTGGAGACTGTGGAGATGCCAGTCCTGAGTGGGCATCAGTCAACCTCCTGCTGCTGCTGTGTGAAGCCTGTGCTGGTACGAGTTAGCCTTACCCTAACCTTAGGGGTTAGCCTCACAAGTTAGTATTAGGAGTTAGCTTTAAGAGTTATCATTAGAGGTTAGCCTTAGGGGTTAGCCTCACAAGTTAGTATTAGGAGTTAGCTTTAAGAGTTATCATTAGAGGTTAGCCTTAGGGGTTAGCCTCACAAGTTAGCATTAGGAGTTAGCTTTAAGAGTTATCATTAGAGGTTAGCCTTAGGGGTTAGCCTCACAAGTTAGCATTAGGAGTTAGCTTTAAGAGTTATCATTAGAGGTTAGTCTTAGGGGTTAGCCTCACAGGTTAGCATGAGGAATTATCTTTAAGAGTTATCATTAGAGGTTAGCCTTAGGGGTTAACTTCTCAAGTTAGAATTAGGAGTTAGCTTTAAGAGTTATCATTAGAGGTTAGCCTTAGGGGTTAGCCTCACAAGTTAGCATGAGGAATTATCTTTAAGAGTTATCATTAGAGGTTAGCCTTAGGGGTTAGCCTCACAAGTTAGCATTAGGAGTTAGCTTTAAGAGTTATCATTAAAGGTTAGCCTTAGGGGTTAGCCTCACAAGTTAGCATTAGGAGTTAGCTTTAAGAGTTGTCATTAGAGGTTAGCCTTAGGGGTTAGCCTCACAAGTTAGCATGAGGAATTATCTTTAAGAGTTATCATTAGAGGTTAGCCTTAGGGGTTAACTTCTCAAGTTAGTATTAGGAGTTAGCTTTAAGAGTTATCATTAGGAGTCAGCCACCCACTAGTTTCATGTTAATTGTCTACACTTTTAATTTGTTTTTTGTGTTTATCTGTGTGTCTGTGTCTGTGTAATGCAGTGCTGCCTTAAAATGCCGTCTTGTTAATAAGTAGCTCTATTCTGATTGGTGACATACATGTATTTGGCTCCTCTCCCCAGGACAGCACAGAGCTCTGGGGACGACTTTGTCTAAAGTACGAAGCCTGAAGCTGGACAGCAAAGTATGGGCTGAACCATTGATACAGGTGTGTTGGATAATTAGTTAATTAACAACTAACCATTGATACAATTGTGTTAGCTAATTAGTTAATTATCAACTAACCATTGATACAGGTGTGTTGGATAATTAGTTAATTAACAACTAACCATTGATACAATTGTGTTAGCTAGTTAATGATCAACTAACCATTGGTACAGGTGTGTTGGATAATTAGTTAATTAACAACTAACCATTGATACAATTGTGTTAGCTAATTAGTTAATTATCAACTAACCATTGATACAGGTGTGTTGGATAATTAGTTAATTAACAACTAACCATTGATACAATTGTGTTAGCTAGTTAATGATCAACTAACCATTGGTACAGGTGTGTTGGATAATTAGTTAATTAACAACTAACCATTGATACAGGTGGGTTAGTTACAGACCTTGGTTCTTGGGTTAACAGACCTAACGATTTGGTCTGTTAGGTAATTAGTCAAAAAGGGACCATTTATACTGGTGTCAGCTGTTGTTCTGTACTGATTACCATTTTTGCTCTGCCAGCTGTTTGTTTGCCATGGTAACCGGGTAGCCAATCAGATTTGGAGTCCAGCCATCCCTGCAGTCGAGCAGCTGCTACCTGCAGCTTCAGATGAAGAAAGGTCAGAGTTCATCAGGAACAAGTATGCCAAGGCACGCTACAGGAAGCCACACCCTTTGGCCTTCTCTCCTGCTCTCCTTTACCAGGTACCCCTGACCCTAACCTGACCCTTAACCTTCCCCCTGACCCTAACCTGACCCTTTACCCCTAGCCCTTACCCCTGACCCTAACCTGACCCTACCCCTCACCCCTAACCTGGACACTTATCCCACTAATGCAATAGTTAAACATGGTATAAGTGGGAAGAATAGTGATAGTGCCAGTGACAAACCTAAAAACAATAAATCAACTCTAAAGTCACATATCCACACATGTGTGTGTGTGTGCATTTGTGTGTGTGTAGCGGTTGTGTAAGGTCGTGTGTAGAGAGGACATTGAGGAAACGATGGCTCTACTCTGTTCGGGTGCTAAGGTTAGTGTTCCCTTCTATTCTATTTGATTTTGTTTTATTACACTCTATTCTATTCTATTATACTATACCCTATTCTGTTGCTGTTTACATGAGTTTACATGTGCATGTATGTATGTGTAGTTGAAAGATATACAGAATTCTATAAACAATTAGATAGAGCAGTACTACATTATATATATATATATCGTACTTTTCTGTGTTTCTGTGTTTTTGTCTGTACGGTGCCCGTTTGTCTGTTTGTTTGTCCATTTGTTCATTTTGCACCGCAGGTCTGAGAGGACTGCAATTTCATCTGTGCTATATGCCTGCCATGTAGCACATTTGATAATAAAGATACTTGAATCTTGAATCTTGAATATATACATGTATACTAACATAAGCTACAGCAGTCATAAAAAAACACTATACATAAACACACTATAAAATACTAAATGTATAATATCTATGGTATAAACATATTACTCACATATACACTCACACTAACCGCATGTCCCCTGTATCCAGTTGACATGTCAATCAGAACCTCAGAGCCAATCCCCACTGATCCTGGCTGAGAGGGCGGGACAAACACTGCAAGTGGAGCTGCTCCGACTCAATGAATACACAGGTAGGTGTATTGTCTTTGACATTCTAAATGTCAAAGACCGTATAGTTATTAAATACAGTTTAACTATCAAGGACAGTATATTAAATAGCATATTTAACATCAGTGTTTATACATGGTTATTTATGTCAGTGGTTCCCAAACTTTTTGTGCCCAAGGTCACCCAAAGGACAAGAAAAAATCTCAAGGCATCACGCATATCATGTACAATATCTGTAAATGTGCATAATTATTAACTAATGCCAAATAAAATGTGACAAAGGCTCCTATTACTCATGAAATATTTATGAACAAAATATCTCAAGAATGTATTTGAAACTTTATCAAA
Organism: Urophycis tenuis; assembly: GCA_036785325.1. NCBI lineage: Eukaryota > Metazoa > Chordata > Actinopteri > Gadiformes > Phycidae > Urophycis > Urophycis tenuis. Next base: position 1,663,465 of record JAXIVH010000012.1, on the reverse strand, counting down.
TTAGGCCTTCATCAAAGCAGCAACACACCCATTTAAACCAGACAGGTCAGAAAATTAAAAATGAGGCAAGAATTAAAGAATTGTTTTTAGGTAAATAGTTTGCCTCTGTATTATGAATTGAGTCGATACAAAGTACTGATAAACAGAATGTATGGTTGGTCCAAAATCCCACGGCAGACCTGGAGTTGCCTCATGGCACACCGTTTGGGAACCAATGGTTTATGTTACCTTGTGTTATGTCATGTTTTTCCAGAGTTTCCGCCTTTCCTACCCTTGTCAGCCAGCTCCCATCAAGGTAAACCTATTGGCCAGTCACCCTGTCTGTAACCCATTAACCCTGAACAACTACCCTGAACCTTAACGCTCTCGGTTACCTCTTTACCCTAGCCGCTAACCTATCTATAATCCCTTACCCTTAACCCTACCTGTAACTAATGTACTAACCAACATTAGGTAGAGCAGTTCTAACCAGCATTAGATAGAGCAGTTCCAACATTAAATAAAGCAGTTCTAACATTTAATTGAGCAGTACTTACTTTAGATAGAGCAATACTAACTACTATTAAATAGAGCAGCAGGCCTACTAATTAACATCAGACAGAGCAGTGCTAACATTCGATAGAGCATTGCTAACATTAAATAGAGCAGTTTTCACATTCAATAGAGCAGTTCTAACGTAAGATATAGCATGACTAGCTAACATGAGATACAGCAGTGCTAACATTCAAAAGAGCAGTTTTCACATTCAATAACATAAGATATAGCATGACTAGCTAACATTAGATACAGCAGTGCTAACATTAAATAGAGCAGTTCTAACATAAGATATAGCATGACTAGCTAACATTAGATACAGCAGTGCTAACATTCAATAGAGCAGTTCTAACATGAGATATAGCATGACTAGCTAACATTAGATACAGCAGTGCTAACATTCGATAGAGCATTGCTAACATTCAATAGAGCAGTTCTAACATAAGATATAGCATGACTAGCTAACATTAGATACAGCAGTGCTAACATTAAATAGAGCAGTTCTAACATGAGATATAGCATGACTAGCTAACATTAGATACATTAGTGCTAACATTTGATAGAGCATTGCTAACATTAAATAGAGCAGTTCTAACATAAGATATAGCATGACTAGCTAACATGAGATACAGCAGTGCAAACATTCGAAACAGCAGTGCTAACATTAAATAGAGCAGTTCTAACATGAGATATAGCATGACTAGCTAACATTAGATATAGCAGTGCTAACATTCGATACAGCAGTGCTAACATTAAATAGAGCAGTTCTAACATGAGATATAGCATGACTAGCTAACATTAGATTAAGCAGTGCTAACATTAAATAGAGCAGTTCTAACATGAGATATAGCATGACTAGCTAACATTAGATACAGCAGTGCTAACATTAAATAGAGCAGTTCTAACATAAGATATAGCATGACTAGCTAACATTAGATACAGCAGTGCTAACATTCAATAGAGCAGTTCTAACATGAGATATAGCATGACTAGCTAACATTAGATACAGCAGTGCTAACATTCGATAGAGCATTGCTAACATTCAATAGAGCAGTTCTAACATAAGATATAGCATGACTAGCTAACATTAGATACAGCAGTGCTAACATTAAATAGAGCAGTTCTAACATGAGATATAGCATGACTAGCTAACATTAGATACATTAGTGCTAACATTTGATAGAGCATTGCTAACATTAAATAGAGCAGTTCTAACATAAGATATAGCATGACTAGCTAACATGAGATACAGCAGTGCAAACATTCGAAACAGCAGTGCTAACATTAAATAGAGCAGTTCTAACATGAGTTATAGCATGACTAGCTAACATTAGATATAGCAGTGCTAACATTCGATACAGCAGTGCTAACATTAAATAGAGCAGTTCTAACATGAGATATAGCATGACTAGCTAACATTAGATTAAGCAGTGCTAACATTAAATAGAGCAGTTCTAACATGAGATATAGCATGACTAGCTAACATTAGATACAGCAGTGCTAACATTAAATAGAGCAGTTCTAACACAAGATATAGCATGACTAGCTAACATCAGATACAGCAGTGCTAACATTAGACAGAGCAGTGCTAACATAAGATATAGCATGACTAGCTAACATTAGATACAGCAGTGCTGACATTAAATAGAGCAGTTCTAACATGAGGTATAGCATGACTAGCTAACATTAGATACAGCAGTGCTAACATTCGATACAGCAGTGCTAACATTAAATAGAGCAGTTCTAACATGAGATATAGCATGACTAGCTAACATTAGATACAGCAGTGCTAACATTAAATAGAGCTGTTCTAACATAAGATATAGCATGACTAGCTAACATTCGATACAGCAGTGCTAACATTAAATAGAGCAGTTCTAACATGAGATATAGCATGACTAGCTAACATTAGATACAGCAGTGCTAACATTAAATAGAGCAGTTGTAACATAAGATATAGCATGACTAGCTAACATTAAATACAGCATTGCTAACATTAAATAGAGCAGTTCTAACATAAGATATAGCATGACTAGCTAACATGAGATACAGCAGTGCTAACATTAGATACAGCAGTTCTAACTTAAGATATAGCATTACTAGCTAACATGAGATACAGCAGTGCTAACATTAAATAGAGCAGTTCTAACATGAGATATAGCATGACTAGCTAACATTAGATACAGCAGTGCTAAAATTAAATAGAGCAGTTCTAACATCAGATATAGCATGACTAGCTAACATGAGATACAGCAGTGCTAACATTAGATTCAGCAGTTCTAACATAAGATATAGCATGACTAGCTATCATGAGATACAGCAGTGCTAACATTAGATAGAGCAGTTCTAACATGAGATATAGCATGACTAGCTAACATTAGATACAGCAGTGCTAACATTCGATAGAGCATTGCTAACATTCAATAGAGCAGTTCTAACATAAGATATAGCATGACTAGCTAACATTAGATACAGCAGTGCTAACATTAAATAGAGCAGTTCTAACATGAGATATAGCATGACTAGCTAACATTAGATACATTAGTGCTAACATTTGATAGAGCATTGCTAACATTAAATAGAGCAGTTCTAACATAAGATATAGCATGACTAGCTAACATGAGATACAGCAGTGCAAACATTCGAAACAGCAGTGCTAACATTAAATAGAGCAGTTCTAACATGAGTTATAGCATGACTAGCTAACATTAGATATAGCAGTGCTAACATTCGATACAGCAGTGCTAACATTAAATAGAGCAGTTCTAACATGAGATATAGCATGACTAGCTAACATTAGATTAAGCAGTGCTAACATTAAATAGAGCAGTTCTAACATGAGATATAGCATGACTAGCTAACATTAGATACAGCAGTGCTAACATTAAATAGAGCAGTTCTAACACAAGATATAGCATGACTAGCTAACATCAGATACAGCAGTGCTAACATTAGACAGAGCAGTGCTAACATAAGATATAGCATGACTAGCTAACATTAGATACAGCAGTGCTGACATTAAATAGAGCAGTTCTAACATGAGGTATAGCATGACTAGCTAACATTAGATACAGCAGTGCTAACATTCGATACAGCAGTGCTAACATTAAATAGAGCAGTTCTAACATGAGATATAGCATGACTAGCTAACATTAGATACAGCAGTGCTAACATTAAATAGAGCTGTTCTAACATAAGATATAGCATGACTAGCTAACATTCGATACAGCAGTGCTAACATTAAATAGAGCAGTTCTAACATGAGATATAGCATGACTAGCTAACATTAGATACAGCAGTGCTAACATTAAATAGAGCAGTTGTAACATAAGATATAGCATGACTAGCTAACATTAAATACAGCATTGCTAACATTAAATAGAGCAGTTCTAACATAAGATATAGCATGACTAGCTAACATGAGATACAGCAGTGCTAACATTAGATACAGCAGTTCTAACTTAAGATATAGCATTACTAGCTAACATGAGATACAGCAGTGCTAACATTAAATAGAGCAGTTCTAACATGAGATATAGCATGACTAGCTAACATTAGATACAGCAGTGCTAAAATTAAATAGAGCAGTTCTAACATCAGATATAGCATGACTAGCTAACATGAGATACAGCAGTGCTAACATTAGATTCAGCAGTTCTAACATAAGATATAGCATGACTAGCTATCATGAGATACAGCAGTGCTAACATTAGATAGAGCAGTTCTAACATGAGATATAGCATGGCTAGCTAACATTAGATACAGCAGTGCTAACATTCAATAGAGCAGTTCATACATGAGATATAGCCTGACTAGCTAACAATAGATACAGCAGTGCTAACATTAAATAGAGCAGTTCTAACATTAAATAGAGCAGTTCTAACATAAGATATAGCATGACTAGCTAACATTAGATACAGCAGTGCTAACATTAAATAGAGCAGTGCTAACATTAAATAGAGCAGTTCTAACATAAGATATAGCATGACTAGCTAACATGAGATACAGCAGTGCTAACATTCAAAAGAGCAGTTTTCACATTAGATATAGACATTAGATACAGCATTGCTAACATTAATGTTAGCATGTCAGCAGTGCAAACAGTCTGTATGTTTGTTATGTGTGTAGGAGAGGAGGAGGAGCTTCATGGTAAATTGGAAGAGGACCGCTTCTTGTTTTCGTTGGAGAGCGACTCTGCAGCATGTGACGTTCTGGACCTGCGTGAGGTCCACACCATCCTGCTGCGATCCAGGTACTACTGTAGTACAACTACTACAGCCACTGCTGCTACTACTACTCTAGTACGGACAATACGTGTAAAGTCTTCTTAGTACTGCAGTACCACTAATGGTTCTGAAGTGCTGTTGGTAATAACTAGTGTGTTCACTAACCCCAACCCTGGTAATAACTGTTGTTATCCTGACCCTCCAGCCTGGAGTTTGAGATGGTGACTTCCTCTGATCGGCTCATCTGCGCTTCAGACAACCAGCTGGAACGTGACACACACCTCCTGCACATCCTACAGGTACACACCTCCTACACATCCTACAGGTACACACCTCCTACACATCCTACAGGTACACACCTCCTACACATCCTACAGGTACACACCTCCTACACATCCTACAGGTACACACCTCCTACAGGTACACACCTCCTACACATCCTACAGGTACACACCTCCTACACATCCTAAAGCTACACACACACCTCCTACACATCTTACAGGTACACACCTTCTGCATATCCTACAGGTACACACCTCCTACACATCCTAAAGCTACACACACACCTCCTACACATCTTACAGGTACACACCTCCTACACATCCTAAAGCTACACACACACCTCCTACACATCCTACAGGTACACACCTCCTACACATCCTACAGGTACACACCTCCTACACATCCTACAGGTACACACCTCCTACACATCCTACAGGTACACACCTCCTACACATCTTACAGGTACACACCTCCTGCACATATTACAGGTACACACCTCCTACACATCCTACAGGTACACACCTCCTACACATCCTACAGGTACACACCTCCTACACATCTTACAGGTACACACCTCCTACACATCCTAAAGCTACACACACACCTCCTACACATCCTACAGGTACACACCTCCTACACATCCTACAGGTACACACCTCCTACACATCCTAAAGCTACACACACACCTCCTGCACATATTACAGGTACACACCTCCTACACATCCTACAGGTACACACCTCCTACACATCCTAAAGCTACACACACACCTCCTGCACATATTACAGGTACACACCTCCTACACATCTTACAGGTACACACCTCCTACACATCCTACAGGTACACACCTCCTACACATCTTACAGGTACACACCTCCTACACATCTTACAGGTACACACCTCCTACACATCCTACAGGTACACACCTCCTACACATATTACAGGTACACACCTCCTACACATCCTACAGGTACACACCTCCTACACATCCTACAGGTACACACCTCCTACACATCCTAAAGCTACACACACACCTCCTGCACATATTACAGGTACACACCTCCTACACATCCTACAGGTACACACCTCCTACACATCCTACAGGTACACACCTCCTACACATCCTAAAGCTACACACACACCTCCTGCACATATTACAGGTACACACCTCCTACACATCTTACAGGTACACACCTCCTACACATCCTACAGGTACACACCTCCTACACATCTTACAGGTACACACCTCCTACACATCCTAAAGCTACACACACACCTCCTACACATCCTACAGGTACACACCTCCTACACATCTTACAGGTACACACCTCCTACACATCTTACAGGTACACACCTCCTACACATCCTACAGGTACACACCTCCTACACATATTACAGGTACACACCTCCTACACATCCTAAAGCTACACACACACCTCCTGCACATATTACAGGTACAAAGGCACACCTCCTACACACACACACACACCTGTACTCTGACTACTACCGTCTCTACAGTCTACTGTCTCTGTACTGTACTGTACTACCTCTACTGTCTCTGTACTGTACTCTACTACCTCTACTGTCTCTGTACTGTACTGTACTACCTCTACTGTCTCTGTACTGTACTCTACTACCTCTACTGTCTCTGTACTGTACTCTACTGTCTCTACTGTCTCTGTACTGTACTCTACTACCTCTACTGTCTCTGTGCTGTACTCTACTACCTCTACTGTCTCTGTATTGTACTCTACTACCTCTACTGTCTCTGTACTGTACTCTACTGTCTCTACTGTCTCTGTACTGTACTCTACTGTCTCTACTGTCTCTGTACTGTACTCTACTACCTCTACTGTCTCTGTACTGTACTCTACTACCTCTACTGTCTCTACTGTCTCTGTACTGTACTCTACTACCTCTACTGTCTCTACTGTACTCTGTACTGTACTCTACTACCTCTACTGTCTCTGTACTGTACTCTACTACCTCTACTGTCTCTGTGCTGTACTCTACTACCTCTACTGTCTCTGTACTGTACTCTACTACCTCTACTGTCTCTGTACTGTACACTACTACCTCTACTGTACTCTACTACCTCTACTGTCTCTGTATTGTACTCTAGTACCTCTACAGTCTACTGTCTCTGTACTGTACTCTACTACCTCTACTGTCTCTGTACTGTACTCTACTACCTCTACTGTACTCTGTACTGTACTCTACTACCTCTACTGTCTCTGTATTGTACTCTAGTACCTCTACAGTCTACTGTCTCTGTACTGTACTCTACTACCTCTACTGTCTCTACTGTCTCTGTACTGTACTCTACTACCTCTACTGTCTCTGTACTGTACTCTACTACCTCTACTGTCTCTGTACTGTACTCTACTACCTCTACTGTACTCTGTACTGTACTCTACTACCTCTACAGTCTACTGTCTCTGTACTGTACTCTACTACCTCTACTGTCTCTGTACTGTACTCTACTACCTCTACTGTCTCTACTGTCTCTGTGCTGTACTCTACTACCTCTACTGTCTCTGTACTGTACTCTACTACCTCTACTGTCTCTGTACTGTACACTACTACCTCTACTGTCTCTGTACTGTACTCTACAGTCTACTGTCTCTGTACTGTACACTACTACCTCTACTGTCTCTGTACTGTACTCTACAGTCTACTGTCTCTGTACTGTACTTTACTACCTCTACTGTCTCTGTACTGTACTTTACTACCTCTACTGCAGTGTGCGAAATACCCATCAATATTCGGGGGGGTCCCCATCTCCCGATTGTTGATCAATATCGATCTAAATTTTCTCATGCAGTAGGTCAGTGGTTCTCAACCTTTTTTCAGTGATGTACCCCCTGTGAAATATTTTTTCAGCCAAGTACCCCCTAACCAGCACAAAGCATTTTTAGTTGAGAAAAAAAGACTTAAAACAGAGAACTGTGCCATCAGTGTCTAATTTATTAAACTTTGGAACTGATGAACGCATACAAAATTCAAACTTTTGGAAAAAAACTATTTAGAACATTTTAAATGTTAATAATCCATGACTAAATTTTGACTAAATTAACAGGCGATGGCAGCTGGCATGTGACAGGTTGGGTCGAACCATCCTGGTATGGGGGGACTCTGGGTTTTTAGGATAACGAAATTGAATAGCCTACTAAAATATAAAGTTCATTTTATGAACTTGTATTTTCCTGAAATATTTATTAAATTATTATTTTTAAAGGATTTTTGCATGGATGCTACTTTTTTAATATATGTATATTTTAAAATCTCACGTACCCCCTGGAGTGCCTTCACGTACCCCTAGGTACGCGTACCCCCATTTGAGAACCACTGGTCTATAGCATACTTAACGCCTATTATCGCACGGCCCCTATTATTGCACAATTTCTGGTTTATCATACATAGTCGGTGGGCCGAGCTTCGATATTGTGAATTTCGTAAATTCCGATCGGGTGTGTAAGATTTTTTTTACTGATGACATTTAAAAAAATCACCTAAGCACTACAGACATTGTTTCCAACTTTGTTTCGCGCACATGAGACGTAAAAACCATTCAAAATGCTCACATTTTTAAACTGGCAAATTCACAAGACTGCTACAGAAATCCGCTGCGTTCCCTTGACAACAGGAAGTAAACAACGAGGGGTGACGCTTGTGTGCCGCTCTCTTGAATGAATGAATGAATGCATTTTTGCCATAAACTTCTAAAATTGACTGTTTGTAATACTTTTGTGTAGACGAATTTGCAAAGGCTCTACCATAGGATAACGGACTGTAGTCTTGCTGATGTGGAACACCTTTCTGCTCAGATTATGGACTTCCAACTTCAGAGGTATCGATAGACAGATGTTGGTAGCATTTTGTCTAATTTTGTCTACACAGATGACACTATCTACAGACACGTGTGTATGCTAGTAGTAATACTGAAAATGATGTGCTGCATGCATGTAGCTGCAACTGCAAATAGCCCTGTAACTCCTTTTTCCCAGACAAGTTGGGCAAAATTTGTACAATGTGCACATTCATGGGTGAACCTGCAAACCATGCAGAGTATAATTGCTGAAAATGCCATAGTGGCATATAAGCTGAACTTGGATAACATCCAAGATGTGCCAGCTAATGTTGGATACTACCGAGAGTGCTACATGCTCTTCACCAACAAAGAGCATATTGCAAGAGCAGAGGAGAGAAAAGGCAGCTCAAGACAGTGAAGGTTTGTAGTAATATATTCTAATTCTCTATGAGGATCTGGTTTCTACAAGTAGAACTAGAAATCAATGATGAACGGCCAGTCATGAAATGTATGTATACCCCTGTGGTCAGCACCCTGGCGAGAGTGTAGCATATGTGTAAAATATTGTAGGTTTTTTTGTGCCTGCGCATTGTTATAAGTGTCCCAATGTGTTTCCTGGACTAAAGCAAGATAAACAGCATCTACCATCTGTTTTTACCTTTATTGAGAGATAGTATGAAATAGAGTACTCCCCAAAAGGGTAAGGTATACAGTATGTGAGTGAAGCAGAGCGGAGCGCTCTAGAATCTTTGATGATAACTGAAAAAGAGATGAAACTCTCACTTGCACAGTACACACTATGTACATAGAGTACATAGCAAAGTTCTTAAAAGAAAGAGAAACCACATGCTTCTATACGACCACTGTTCAAGTGTGTATTGGTGCGTTATGCATCTGATTCATAATTTCAAGCAGCACTTCCTTGTCACATCAGCAACACACGTAACGGCATACTACTGCTGAGAGGGATTTTCATTTTTTACCAAAATAACATGCAATATGTACCACAAGTAGTGCGGAGTATGCATTCACATTGCATACAGCATGGACTGTATATTGATACAAGGGTGCAATGTTACAAGCCATATTATGAATATACAGTGGACAACACAGGGAAGGCACACAAAAAGCAGTGCAATTTGTAGGATTAGTTTATAGCAGATTCAGGAATAGAAACAGTGTGTACCAGCATGAAAGTGTAAAGTGCTAGTGAATCTGTGTGACAGAATCAGCTGCCCTTAGGTTATCTGGGTGTGAGGTGCTGCAGTAACAGGTGGGTTCAGACGGGGAAGGAAATGGAGTTCAGGGAGAATAGGAGAGGCAATGTATTCATGAGGCAGCTAGATTCAGTTATTCAGTCTGAAATGTTCTGCAACTGAGGCTGTGAAGCTCTTTCACTGATGCAAGGGGGCAGAAGAGGCCATGGGAGGGGTCCTGCACAATACTGATGGCATTGCAAATGGCCTGAGTAGTGCAAGCAGCAGAGAGGCTCTTCGTTGACAGTTCCCTCTCTACAGTCAGCATGTGGTCAAGGGGATCTCAATGGTGAAGGCTGACAGGGTGGGTGTTGGGGAAGTGAGCCTGAAGTCACCATCACTTCTTGGGTCTTGATGTCCTTCCCATGTACTGTGTGTGTTGTCTAGATACAGATAAGGTTGAAGTAAGATAAAGACTAAAGTTAGATAATGACCAGGTTGCCAGACAGACATTACACAGAGTTATGCCTGTGAGAACATCACATTAGAGTACACTTTAGCATCTTCACATTTGAACAGAGAAGTGCTTGCCACTGTTCACACATTTGGACAGAGAAGTTTGGAATTTAACAGGGGAAAGATGCACAGATTCAACATAAGATTATAGTAAAATAAATACTAGCTAGTTGTTGATCAAATAATAATACACACCAAATCCTAGTTTAAAGACAACATATCTCTTGTTGTAACAGAACATTCTTACTGATTTTGGATATCTTGTTCATTTGGATTTACAGACTGAATACATGTTTGAATATTCAATAGCAAGACATTACATGGATTCTTTTCAACCAAAACATAACAAGCAATATTCACATGTCGAAGTGTCAATGTAAAACAAAGTTTACCTGGTCTAACGGAGATACACGCACTCGTTTCTCCCTTCCTCCAACTGGATGTTTACTTCCTGGCTTTGGAGTGACGCCGGTTAAACGAATAACGTGATTGGTTAACTCAATTCAATAACGTCACAACACAAGCTTTGATTGGAGCTCAGCCAAAGCTCAACCCACCACAATTTTGTGATCGTCTCTCGAAATTATCTCTAAATTATATGTAAATGTGCAACAATTCACGGTGGAAACAATCAGTAAAGTGTTCATGAATTATTTAAACAGTCGATTTTAAAATATGAGCTACACACCTTGGGGGAATATCTAAACTCAAAAACTAAGCGAGATAGAGGGACTTGGCCCACCGCCTAACAATTGCGAGCAACCACCAACAGATAAAAGAAAGGATAAAGGTTCTCATACAAGACAGGTATTTAAGCTATAAGTATGCCAAAAATGGGTTCTGTAGGCTACACCTTACTTATCAATATAAAACACTGTAGAACATTTATGTGTCCATTTCAGCATGGAACACTCACCGGCACCACAAAAAAACCTTCAAAGTGGCTGTGTGTGATAATGGGGCTGCATGAGTCGACCCCAGTATTATCATAGATAATTTTAACAATGTTCATTTCCGCGGAAAAACGACTTGTTCATGGGAAAGTAAACTTAAACGTGATCAAGAAACTGGTATTTTAAGTAGCCGAATATGTTGCGTTCTTCTAAAATTACACTTTGAACATAGAATTTCCCCACAACTCGCGTGATAATAGGTGCAAGTACGCAAACATTACTATATTTCATGGATGCAAGCCGAGATAATCAGTCTAATAGCCTACAACAAACACACACACACACACTTAACAATTTGCATACGTGCACAGGACTGGCTGGCTCCGCTTGGCAAAAAATAGTGCAAAAAATTGTGAAAAAATGTTTTTAATTCTGAATAGTGGACATGGTGAGCTTAAACACATTGAACTGATCATTAGTGACAATAAAATATATTTTTTATTTTATTTTCGGCAAAATTTGAGACCCTCCTCAAGTTTTGCTTTTGAGTCTTTCAGGGGGTCTCATGGGTTAATCGGGGGGGTCGAGCACCCTCAAGCCCCCCTGTATTTCGCACACTGCTCTACTGTCTCTGTACTGTACTCTACTACCTCTACTGTCTCTACTGTCTCTGTACTGTACTCTACTACCTCTACTGTCTCTACTGTCTCTGTACTGTACTCTACTACCTCTACTGTCTCTGTACTGTACTCTACTACCTCTACTGTCTCTGTACTGTACTCTACTACCTCTACTGTCTCTGTGCTGTACTCTACTACCTCTACTGTCTCTGTACTGTACTCTACTACCTCTACTGTCTCTGTATTGTACTCTAGTACCTCTACAGTCTACTGTCTCTGTACTGTACTCTACTACCTCTACTGTCTCTACTGTCTCTGTACTGTACTCTACTACCTCTACTGTCTCTGTACTGTACTCTACTACCTCTACTGTCTCTGTATTGTACTCTAGTACCTCTACAGTCTACTGTCTCTGTGCTGTACTCTACTACCTCTACTGTCTCTGTATTGTACTCTAGTACCTCTACAGTCTACTGTCTCTGTACTGTACTCTACTACCTCTACTGTCTCTGTATTGTACTCTAGTACCTCTACAGTCTACTGTCTCTGTACTGTACTCTAGTACCTCTACTGTCTCTGTATTGTACTCTAGTACCTCTACAGTCTACTGTCTCTGTGCTGTACTCTACTACCTCTACTGTCTCTGTATTGTACTCTAGTACCTCTACAGTCTACTGTCTCTGTACTGTACTCTACTACCTCTACTGTCTCTGTATTGTACTCTAGTACCTCTACAGTCTACTGTCTCTGTACTGTACTCTACTACCTCTACTGTCTCTACTGTCTCTGTGCTGTACTTTACTGTCTCAACGTGGGCATGATGTTTATGTTTCTGTGTACACAGGCCATCCTTCCACTAGGCATGTCTGAGGAGGCGTACGGGGTCCTGGCTGTCAGCAGAGTGTGCCTCCTGGATGGTTTCAGATGCCCTGAAGGATGGGCTGTCCTTAGTTCTGCTGGAGTTTCCATTTACACCAGTTTGGTCCAAAAGGACCAACTTCTCCCAATCAAACTGCCACTGGACTCAAAAACACACTATGGTAACTCACATAGTTAATACTGTTAAACACGGCCATGCTCATACTGTTAAACACAGCCTGATAGTCTGATGTTGACAGAGCTGCTCACATCTTTATTTCGTAGAAATCGACCCAAATGAAAACAGAATTCACCTTCTGACAGGAAAAAGGTTTGTCCTTCTCACATGCACACACATATACGTAGTGCTGAAGACACCATAAAGTGCTATGATGGTGGTTACCAAGGTCCTAGTACATCTAGCTATTGATTATGAGTTTTTGGGTTCTGAGATGGGGGGAGTTTGTTTCTACTTGTTGCTTTTGTGTGAAGGAAGCCAAAACACTCCAACAGGGTTAGAGTGAGACACAGCCTCAGAGACACATTAGGGTGAGACACAGCCTCACAGACAGGTCATTTAGATGTAGGTTACTATGTCTGATGCAGGTCAGTCAGGGCACCGGGTTCTGGGTCAGGGTGCAGCATAACTGATGTAGTTTTTGGGCCTTTAGAACCATCAAGGTTCTGCTGCCATGTTCCTTTCCTGCTGCACCATTGATCCTCTCAAAACAGTTTTCAGTGATGCAGTTTTTTTCCCCTGTCATTTCTGATGGTTCAAATAGTTAAACCTTGAATTTGAAGAAAGATTCAACAGTTAAAGTACAACAGTAGGCCTCAGCAAGCTGTGGAGGGAGGCAGAGACTCTCGATCCACTTGCTGTCCACTCTCGGTCCACTCACTGTCCACTCACTGTCCACTCTCTGTCCACTCACTGTCCACTCACTGTCCACTCACTGTCCACTCACTGTCCACTCTCTGTCCACTCACTGTCCACTCTCTGTCCACTCACTGTCCACTCACTGTCCACTCTCTGTCCACTCACTTTCCACTCACTGTCCACTCTCTGTCCACTCACTGTCCACTCACTGTCCACTCACTGTCCACTCTCTGTCCACTCACTGTCCACTCACTGTCCACTTACTGTCCACTCACTGTCCACTCACTGTCCACTCACTGTCCACTCTCTGTCCACTCACTGTCCGCTCACTGTCCACTTACTGTCCACTCACTGTCCACTCACTGTCCACTCTCTGTCCACTCACTGTCCACTCACTGTCCACTCTCTGTCCACTCACTGTCCACTCACTGTCCACTCTCTGTCCACTCACTGTCCACTCACTGTCCACTTACTGTCCACTCACTGTCCACTCTTGGTCCACTCACTGTCCACTCACTGTCCACTCACTGTCCACTCACTGTCCACTCTCTGTCCACTCACTGTCCACTTACTGTCCACTCACTGTCCACTCTCGGTCCACTCACTGTCCACTCACTGTCCACTTACTGTCCACTCACTGTCCACTCTCGGTCCACTCACTGTCCACTCACTGTCCACTTACTGTCCACTCACTGTCCACTCTCGGTCCACTCACTGTCCACTCACTGTCCACTCTCTGTCCACTCTCGGTCCACTCACTGTCCACTCACTGTCCACTCACTGTCCACTCACTGTCCAGTTTTCGGTCCGGTCAGCTACAGCAGGGCTTCCAAGTGAAGGGGGACACACACAAACCAGGACTACTCTGCCTTTCAAGGCACAATTATGCAATTTCCCTCAGGGATCATTAAAGTATTTCTGTCTGTCTGTCTGTCTGACAAAATATACTAGTTCTCACTATTGACTAATAATAAAAGTAATATCATATCGAGCTGGTGTTAACTTTGACCTTGAACCTGGCGTAGGGATGTTCAACTGAGGTTTGAAGATGACTACAGCTGCGAGGCGTGGTTGGGCCATCTGAAGGATGCACTAACCAATCACGGATCAGCGCCTCAGCCACCTGCAGCCAATCAGAACACGGGTCTGAACAAGTTGAAGGTTGAAGGAAGAGTTCCTCTGGCAGTGGAACGATGTATCTCTCACATCACCCAGCATGGTGACTGTCTGACTGCCTGTCTAGCTGCCTGCTTACCTGTCTTTTAGTCTGGCTGCCTACTTACCTTTTGGTCTGTCCACGTACCTGTCTGTCTCTAAGGTCTTCAAGTGGATGGAATATATCGCCGCTGTGGCCTCGCCTCCAAAGTGTCTCGATTGGTGGAAGCCCTGCAGAGCCATCCTGAATCCGCCGTCATGGAGGATGATGAGCAGGCAGTTCTGGACGTTGGCTCCGCCCTCAAACAATATGTCCGCCAGCAGCCGCCCCTTTTCCCATCAAAACAGAGGGAACTCTGGGTAAAGGCAGCAGGTGAGAAAGAAATGTGATTATTATTATTGATAATATTATCATTATAACTTTTTTGTATAATATTAATAATAATAATAATAATAATTATAATAATTATAATGTTATAATCATCAATGTTTATGTTCAGGAATATGATTATGAATGGTGTTATTGTGGCTCATATCATGTCTCTCATAGCCCAACCTGAAGAGCCAGCAAGGTTAGCAAGCTACCGCAGGTTACTGCGAAGCCTACCAGAAGACAACTGCGCTACACTGAATGCCCTCATCGGACACTTTTACATGTATGTGTTTACTCTGAGATGCAGATGTTCATATTATCTGTTAAGATGCAGCTGTTATGTAGTGTCCTCTAAGATCGAGCTGTTTTATAGTGTCCTTTGAGATCCAGCTGTTTTATAGTGTCGTCTGAGATCCAGCTGTTATATAGTGTCTTCTGAGATCCAGCTGTTATATAGTGTCTTCTGAGATCCAGCTGTTATATAGTGTCTTCTGAGATCCAGCTGTTATATAGTGCCCTCTGAGAACCAGCTGTTACATAGTGTCTTATATGGTTCTTTTTCCTCTAGGATTCAGATGTTCAGTGCTCAGAACCAGATGACTGCTCAGAACCTGGCACTAGTCCTGGTTCCCACTCTGTTCCAGGATCACCATGGAGACCTGGTCCGCTTGACCAGAGACATGATCATCCACTACTCTCTGCTGTTCTTGGTACACACACACACACACACACACACACACACACACACACACACACACACACACACACACACATATACGTGTGTGTGTGTCTGATATTTGACATTTTTCCTTCCAGACTCCTGAGGAAGATGAGGACGAGGAGCAGATCACAGTGTTTTAACTCAACCAGGCAATAGAGGATGAAGAGGAGATTACTAACCAATCACATGCTAACCAATGGGAGTGGTTACATGGACTTTTTAATTCTAATTCTATGAAATTCTCTTTGTATTCCTTGAGAGGAACAGACTTACAACAGGATGCAATATATATATATATATATATATATATATATATATATATATATATATATATATATATATATATATATATAGATAGATAGATAGATAGATAGATAGATAGATATGTAGATATATGATAAATGATACAGTGCCACATTTATCACTGCTTACACTGTCATGATACAGTGCCACATTTATCACTACTTAGTGTCATGATACAGTGCCACATTTATCACTACTTACACTGTCATGATACAGTGCCAAATGTATCAGTACTTACACTGTCTACACCTAAATCTCTCTCTCTTATTATAATATAGTACACATCTGCCTTTTTTTCATGCAAATGTGTCATAGCTTAGTTTAACTCTCACGTGACAGGACATATGAGAAAAAAATATTCTTCATATCATATGAGGTGGGCAAAAGTGCAATTATTTCTGTCCTGAACCAGTTTAGACCTTTCATAGCCCTTTTCCACCCAAAGAGCTATGCATCTTGACCGGTTCCGCCAGGATTCTTGTACCTGTGGTGCTATTAAGCGAACCAGCCGGGTTCCAACCTGTTTTGAGCAGAACCATTGGAATCAAGGATGCGTCATCAACAGACCACTCACAGTAGACAGTAGCTCTTCTTTTCCCTTCCCTCTCCAACCTGTGGGATATAACTCATGATGTCGTCAGGGCTTCAGGTCTTGGAAAACCTGCCACTTTACAAAATCATTCTGGGTGGAAATGCTCAGAACGGTTCTAAGTTGTATGGTCTAGGTCTAAAATGGTGCCGAACCAGAGTGGCACCACAGGGCCGGTTCTAGAGGGGTCACCACGGGTCCAGTGTTCCGGAGTGTTTGGGAACAACGTAGCTGTCTTTGTAGGTGGTACTTTCAAAAGATCTTTAGAAATTAACTTCAGTGGGATCCAGTGCAGGCCCGTATGAAGCTACTCCACACTATCAATCAATCTAATCAATCAAATCTAATCAAAACCACCTTTGTTTTTATCTAAGAAATATTTTAGAATCAAAAACACTTTTGTACATTCATCAGAAATCTATTGAACCTGGATTATGTTTCTGATCAGATTAGATTGTAACTAATTAAACTGAACTGTAACTATTGGCTAATGCTTTGCTCAAAACAACTGCGTTGTTATTGACAATGAAAAATGAATGAAAAATAAATAATCTTCTCATGAATGTTTATTAAATTTGCCTTTTTTACCATGAAACATGTATTTGATGGATTATCTAGAAATTACACAGCTATCCTACACCATGCTATGGCTTAATGTTAGCTATGCTACACCATGCTATGGGTTAATGTTAGCTATCCTACACCATGCTATGGGTTAATGTTAGCTATCCGACACCATGCTTTGGGTTAATGTTAGCTATCCTACACCATGCTTTGGGTTACTGCTAGCTATCTTAAACCTTGCTATGGGTTAGTGCTAGCTATCCTACACCATGCTTTGGGTTAGTGCTAGCTATCCTACACCTTGCTATGGGTTAGTGCTAGCTATCCTACACCATGCTATGGGTTAATGTTAGCTATCCTACACCATGCTTTGGGTTAGTGCTAGCTATCCGACACCTTGCTATGGGTTAATGTTAGCTATCCTACACCATGCTTTGGGTTACTGCTAGCTATCCTACACCTTGCTATGTCTATGAATGTTCTCATTCATCCAGGTCATGTTTAATCCGGCCAACAGTTAAATCGAACGCAACTGGACTTAGATTTGTCTGTGAAGACTAACTGCACATCATACCTAACGACTGTCGTTCTCCAGTGGCCCCACCCACCCCTAATGATCATCTTCCACCAAGATGACTCACAGGCCCCAAACAATGGTCAGGTGAAGCTACACTAATGATCTATTGTTTTAGGAGTTTGGTGGGTGGACACCTCCACTGAGGTTAAATACCTGGGTCTAACTCCACTGTCTGTCAGACTAGTGCGGACTAGTCAGACTGATGCGTTACGAACTGATGAAGCCGCTGGGATAAGAGGCGAAACGTCTTCACAGACAAATCTAAGTCCAGTTGTGTTCGATTTAACTGTTGGCCGGATTACACCTTGCTATGGGTTAGTGCTAGCTATCCTACACCATGCTATGGGTTAATGTTAGATATCCTACACCATGCTATGGGTTAGTGCTAGCTATCCTACACCTTGCTCTGGGTTAGTGCTAGCTATCCTACACCATGCTATGGGTTAATGTTAGCTATCCTACACCATGCTTTGGGTTAGTGCTAGCTATCTTACACCTTGCTATGGGTTAATGTTAGCTATGCTACACCATGTTATGGGTTAGTGCTAGCTATCCTACACCTTGCTATGGGTTAATGTTAGCTATCCTACACCATGCTATGGGTTAGTGCTAGCTATCCTACACCTTGCTATGGGTTAGTGCTAGCTATCCTACACCATGCTATGGGTTAATGTTAGCTATCCTACACCATGTTATGGGTTAGTGCTAGCTATCTTACACCTTGCTATGGGTTAATGTTAGCTATGCTACACCATGTTATGGGTTAGTGCTAGCTATCCTACACCATGTTATGGGTTAATGTTAGCTATCCTACACCATGCTATGGGTTAATGTTAGCTATCCTACACCAGGCTTTGGGTTAGTGCTAGCTATCCTACACCTTGCTATGGGTTAGTGCTAGCTATCCTACACCATGCTATGGGTTAATGTTAGCTATCCTACACCATGCTTTGGGTTAGTGCTAGCTATCCTACACCTTGCTATGGGTTCATGTTAGCTATCCTACACCATGCTATGGGTTAGTGCTAGCTATCCTACACCTTGCTATGGGTTAATGTTAGCTATCCTACACCATGCTATGGGTTAATGTTAGCTATCCTACACCATGCTTTGGGTTAGTGCTAGCTATCCTACACCTTGCTATGGGTTCATGTTAGCTATCCTACACCATGCTATGGGTTAGTGCTAGCTATCCTACACCATGCTATGGGTTAATGTTAGCTATCCTACACCATGCTATGGGTTAATGTTAGCTATCACACACCATGCTTTGGGTTAGTGCTAGCTATCCTACACCTTGCTATGGGTTAGTGCTAGCTATCCTACACCATGCTATGGGTTAATGTTAGCTATCCTACACCATGCTTTGGGTTAGTGCTAGCTATCTTACACCTTGCTATGGGTTAATGTTAGCTATGCTACACCATGTTATGGGTTAGTGCTAGCTATCCTACACCTTGCTATGGGTTAATGTTAGCTATCCTACACCATGCTATGGGTTAGTGCTAGCTATCCTACACCTTGCTATGGGTTAGTGCTAGCTATCCTACACCATGCTATGGGTTAATGTTAGCTATCCTACACCATGCTTTGGGTTAGTGCTAGCTATCTTACACCTTGCTATGGGTTAATGTTAGCTATGCTACACCATGTTATGGGTTAGTGCTAGCTATCCTACACCATGTTATGGGTTAATGTTAGCTATCCTACACCATGCTATGGGTTAATGTTAGCTATCCTACACCAGGCTTTGGGTTAGTGCTAGCTATCCTACACCTTGCTATGGGTTAGTGCTAGCTATCCTACACCATGCTATGGGTTAATGTTAGCTATCCTACACCATGCTTTGGGTTAGTGCTAGCTATCCTACACCTTGCTATGGGTTCATGTTAGCTATCCTACACCATGCTATGGGTTAGTGCTAGCTATCCTACACCTTGCTATGGGTTAATGTTAGCTATCCTACACCATGCTATGGGTTAATGTTAGCTATCCTACACCATGCTTTGGGTTAGTGCTAGCTATCCTACACCTTGCTATGGGTTCATGTTAGCTATCCTACACCATGCTATGGGTTAGTGCTAGCTATCCTACACCATGCTATGGGTTAATGTTAGCTATCCTACACCATGCTATGGGTTAATGTTAGCTATCACACACCATGCTTTGGGTTAGTGCTAGCTATCCTACACCTTGCTATGGGTTAGTGCTAGCTATCCTACACCATGCTATGGGTTAATGTTAGCTATCCTACACCATGCTATGGGTTAATGTTAGCTATCACACACCATGCTATGGGTTAGTGTTAGCTATCCTACACCTTGCTATGGGTTAGTGCTAGCTATCCTACACCATGCTATGGGTTAATGTTAGCTCTCTATATGAACGCACCATTTGCACCGTGGCATTTACAGTTACTGTACTGACAGATTCTGAAGAAGTATTCATCTTAGTACTGCATACTCTTCCTTGTACCAAGTATTCTTCCTCGTACAAAGTACTGTGACTGATACAAGTGGTCAACCTAAAACAGTGAAACTAACTTTATACTACACAGATAGTATACTACAAAGATTCATATTTTTTCAATGTAGCTGTAGCTTTGTTTATTTTAAGTAGCCAACATTAGAATAACCAATAGGCATGATAACAATGTTTGGGACATGGTGAAACATAACTCAAAATGAAAGTAGCTAACATGCATAATATTTGTTGTTTGTTGTTGCTGAAATACTAATAAACTGCTATCTATCTATCTATCTATCTATCTATCTATCTATCTATCTATCTATCTATCTATCTATCTATCTATATATATAGATATAGATATATATTTATGATTGTGGATGAGGATAATGTACTTGTTTGGATGTTTGACTCCCTAAAGGTACTTCGTTACCAAAAACCTAATCCTGAAAAAAGGAGCGACAGATTAAATGTACGACAATGTGCATTCAAAGAATAATAAAGTATTGCAGCACTTCAAAACAGAGTCAACAGTAAGAGTTAACTAAACCTAAGAAAATAAAAACGTACTAAAGGTGCATTTTGATTGATTTAGTTTGATTTCGATGTATGTGTCTGTGTGTTGGATGTGGCATTATTTAGGGACATTTGTGAGTAAGGGGCAGCATTCATAATAAAAGCAATGTTCAAGATAAGGGAAACATTAGGGGTTAATGACAACATTAGGGGTCATGGACAACATTAGGGATTAGGGACAACATTAGGGATTAATGACATCATTAGGGATTAGGGACAACATTAGGGATTAATGGCAACATTAGGGATTAGGGATGACATTAGGGATTAATGACATCATTAGGGTTTAGGGACAACATTAGGGATTAACTGCAACATTAGGGATTAGGGACAACATTAGGGATGAATGACAACATTAGGGATTAGGGATGACATTAGGGATTAATGAGAACATTAAGGATTAATGATTATGGATTAATGACAACATGAGAGATTAGGGATGGCATTAGGGATTTGAGACAACATTAGGGTTAAGGGTTAGGGATTAATGACAACATTAGGGATTAGAGACAACATTAGGGTTAAGGGTTAGGGATCAATGACAACATTAGGGTTAAGGGTTCGGGATTAATGACAACATGAGGGATTATAGACAACATTAGGGTTAAGGGTTCGGGATTAATGACAACATGAGGGATTAGGGATGACATTAGGGATTAGAGATGGCATTAGGAATTAGAGACAACATTATGGTTTCGGGTTAGGGATTAATGACAGCATTAGGGATTAGGGATGGCATTAGGGATTAGACAACATTAGGGTTTAGGGTTAGGGATTAATGACAGCATTAGGGATTAGGGATGACATTAGGGATTAGAGACAACATTAGGGTTAGGGGTTAGGGACAACATTAGGATTAGGATTTGTGAGAGAGCATCAGTTTCACTATAATTGATTGCATTAATAATAGTCAGCGTTCATCTAACACAATAGAGATGTATATCTGAATGTCAACAAGTCAAATCACCAGTTAGTAGTCGCCTGTTTATTGCGAAATGTTTCAAAGAAAGCTAACATTCCTTTCTTAGCACTGGTGTTGCTACAGTTGCTGCTGTTGCCTTTGTTCCCAGTGCTGCCGTGGTAACAAGGTGGCTGGAAGGCAGAACTGTCCATGGAGTTGGCTCGGTGGACCCGACCAGGGTGCCCATGCTGCTGCCTGCTCCTGACGGGGGGAGTCTGGGCAACAAGACAGCGTTGGTACTGGAGCTGTGGACACAGAACACAATGCATAGAATACAACCCAGAATAACAGAATATATCATACATTTCATAGAATAGAATATTAATTGACTACATTCAATAGAATAATAGAATAAAGGGTATATAATAGATTAATGTAAGATATAATGGAATACATTTAATATAACAATATAATGTTTATAGTGTAGTGTGTAGTGCCAATAATGTATATAGGTTGTCACCATGCAGACAGATAAAGACAGACAGGTATCCCCATGCAGACAGACTGACAGGCAGGTCTCCCCATGCAGACAGATAGACAGACAGGTCTCACCATAGAGAGAGACAGATCTCACCATGCAGACAGGTGGAGAGACAGGTCCCCCCATGCAGAAAGATAGACAGACAGGTCTCACCATGCAGACAGGTAGACAGAATAGAATAGAATAGAATAGAATAGAATAGAATAGAAAGCTTTATTGTCATTATACACAGTACAATGAAATTCAATGAGCAGCTCCTTAAAAGTGTGCCCATAGTTAGCACAAATATAAAAGACAATACAGTAAACACACACACACACACACACACACACACACACAATACACAGTGAAGACCACAGACAGACAACAACATCAAACATTGAGCACAGTCCAAGAGCGGTTAGCAGCGTATTGACAATAGAGGTAGATTATGTCTGGTGGTGCAGTGGTCAGTGCAAATATGTCAGTACAGTTTGTGTTAGTGCAGATTTGAGTTCAATACGGTGACAGCTTTGGGAAAGAAGCTGTTCCTGAGTCTATTTGTTCTGGCATGTATGGACCTGAAGCGCCTGCCAGAGGGCAACAGGTTGAAGAGATGGAAGCCGGGGTGGGTGGTGTCTTTCAGGATGTTTCTGGCCCTGTTGAGACAGCGGGAGTTGTAGATGGTGCTTAAGGAAGGCAGAGGGCAGCCAATGATTTTTTGTGCGATGATGCCACCCTCTGCAGTCTCTTCCTGTCGGCCTCCGTGCAGCTGGAGTGCCACACTGACACAGCGTAGGTCAGCAGGCTCTCGATGGTGGAACGGTAGAAGGTCACCAGCAGCTGTGTGTTTAGTTGCTCCGTCCTGAGCACCCTCAGGAAGTGTAGCCGCTGCTGGGCCTTCTTGACCAGCGCTGAGGTGTTGACCGATCAGGAGGATCAGCAGAGATGTGGACCCCGAGGAACTTGAATGACTGCACTCGCTCTACACCTTCACCGTTGATGTACAGGGGGGCAGCGACGGTTCTGTTCCGTCAGAATGAGTTCCTTGGTCTTGGTGATGTTCAGTGCCAGGTTGTTAGATGCACACCACCCACCAAGTTTCAGGACCTCATCTCTGTAGGCCGCCTTGTTTCCTCCTGTTATAAGCCCCACCACCGTTGTGTCATCAGCGAATTTGACAATGATGTTCTCTGGGTGGGGGGGACTGCAGTCAGATGTGTAGAGGGAGTAGAGTAGTGGGCTCAGCACACAGCCCTGGGGAGAGCCAGTGCTGAGAGTGCGGGACGAGGAGAGGTGAAGACCCAGTTTCACCTGCGGGGGACGGTTGACCAGAAAGTCTTTTATCCAGGAGCAGGTGGGAGTTGGGAGCCCCAGATTGGCTAACTTGGGGGTCAGAATGTCCGGTATTATTGTGTTGAAAGCTGAGCTGAAGTCAATGAAGAGCATCCTGACGTAGCTCCCCTCTTTCTCCAGGTGACTCAGCGCTGAGTGGAGAGCGATGGCTATTGCGTCATCTGTGGATCTGTTAGTCCGGTATGCAAACTGGTGCGGGTCCAGGTTGGGGGGGAGACAGGCTTTGATGTGTCTCAAAACCAGTTTCTCAAAGCACTTGGTGATGACTGAGGTGAGTGCTACGGGGCGGAAGTCATTGAGGCTGGTTGTGGGTGACGTTTTAGGGAGGTCAGACAGGTCTCACCATGCAGACAGATAGATAGACAGGTCTCACCATGCAGACAGATAGATAGACAGGTCTCACCATGCAGACAGATAGATAGACAGGTCTCACCATGCAGACAGATAGACAGACAGGTCTCACCATGTAGACAGATAGACAGACAGGTCTCACCATGCAGACAGATAAACAGACAGGTCTCACCATGCAGACAGGTAGACAGACAGGTCTCACCATGCAGACAGATAGACAGACAGGTCTCACCATGCAGACAGATAGAGACAGACAGATCTCCCCATGCAGACAGGTAGACAGACAGGTCTCACCATGCAGACAGATAGAGACAGACAGATCTCCCCATGCAGACAGGTAGACAGGCAGGTCTCACCATGCAGGCTGCTTGCAGGGCTTCAGACACGTGTCCAGCATGAGGCTCACACCAGAACACATGACACTGGAAACCACGCACTCCTCCGTCAGCGATCACAGCGAAGGTGTGGCTGTCATGGCCGACCCCCAGGAAGGTCAGGTGACGCACCTGACACTCCCATAAGGCTTCCTCGCCTTCCTGGAGCACGGTGATCACATGACATTAGATATGCATATTACATTACATCGTATTAGATAACATTTTATTAGATCATATTACATCATACTACTAACTAACATCACTAACATCATATTAGATGACATCATAGTAGATTGCATATTGAATGATATTAGATGAAATTCTATTAAGATTAGGTGGTTGCAGACTAGCTGGTACCTCCCCCTTAAGTATAGCACAGTGATTAAATTACATTACATCACATTCGATTACTTTAGATTACATTTCATCACATTATGTTACCTTAGAATACATGACATCATACTTGATTACATGATATGACATCATATGATATATTTAGATCAGACGATGGGTGCTGTACCTCCTCCCGCCACAAGGACAGCAGCGTGTTAGAGACCAGTAAGGTTATGGGTTCCCAGTCTGCCCTCTCTGTGGTGTTCATGATGCTCTCAATGGCTCTATTGAGGACCTCCATACCTGCACACACACATATGAGAGGGGGCCTTTGATGAATAGGGTTAGCATATATGCTATGATGATGTGAATAATATAATATTATAATAATAATACTAATATTCATATTAATTGCAAGGCTGCGGTGACCTACCCATAGCCCGAGACACTGGAAGGTTCCCGATGTACTGCACATTGAACTTTGGAACGTGTTGTCTCACAGCATCAAGCAGCTCCACTGGGAAGGAGATGACAGGGTGAGGATTCACCCCTTCACAAGTATAATCTACT
Source organism: Urophycis tenuis (assembly GCA_036785325.1). Classification (NCBI taxonomy): domain Eukaryota; kingdom Metazoa; phylum Chordata; class Actinopteri; order Gadiformes; family Phycidae; genus Urophycis; species Urophycis tenuis. Next base: position 1,637,922 of record JAXIVH010000012.1, on the reverse strand, counting down.
AACGAACCATGACTGGAATGGACCAGTGCAGGCTGACTTGTTTCAGTTATTGAGGTTACCTTGACCCGGTAGGTTAGGGGAGATGCTCTCTAGTGTCAGAGAGTTTGGTGGTTTAACCAATTTATCGGACAAAATCTAGAAAAGAGGTCATTTGAATTATTGGATTAGCACCTTAACATTTTAACCCTCACCCTAACCCTAACCTAAACCTAACCCTAACCTTCACAATTTAACCCTAACCCTAAACGTAACAATTTAACCCTCATCCTAACTCTAACCTAAACCTAATCATAACCCTAATCCTAACCTAACCCTGGGGCGGCAGTAGCTCAGTGGGTAGAGCCAGTGGACAGAGCGGGTCGTCCACTAACCGTAGGGTCGTCAGTTCGATCCCTCTCCTCCAACTGTCCACATGTCGAACCCAACAAATGTACTGATTGTAAGTCGCTTTGGACAAAAGCGTCTGCTAAATGCTCCCTCCCAACCCTAACAATTTAACCCTCACCCTAAACATAAAATACATAACCATAACCCTAACCGCACCGTAACTATTTAACCCTAACCCTAACACACTAACCCCTGTAGCCTAGCACCCCAACACCACACCCTCCTAGCCCTAACCCCTTCACCAACCTTGCAGCACATGTCTTGCAGACTGGTGGCTATTGCTCTGGCCGGAGCATTGCAGCGAAACACGTGGCACTTGAGGATACAGCTGTCCTTCTCCCCGGTGACGAATGCAAAGTCCCTGGTGGAGACATAACCCTTTCACAGCTCCATCATGGCTCCATCATGGACTCACCTGATGTAGGACTCAACATGGACTGTGTTTCGCTTTAGGAAGCACATACAACATGGAGCAGAGAACGTACATGTAGTACATCTAGGCAGGGAGACTGTTCTGGTCAGCTTGTCTTTCAGTGACTTAGTGAGTTGGTGAGTTAGTTAGTGAGTCAGTCAGTATGAATGTGGAGGTTCAACACACTTTGGCTTCAGGGCGCTACAATGGAGTTTGGAAAGGGCTTGATTACCTGTCTCTGTGGTGGTTGGGGGAAAGACACAAAGTTGCGTGTTAGTGTTCCACTAAATAAAATCCAAAACATACATGAGCATAAGTATCTATGATATATATATATATATATATATACTATTGTTTCACCCGTTGATGTTTATCAATGTTAGCAACATTTGTTTTCAACACGAACATGAAAAAGCACAATCAGGATATAATAAACACTGTTACGCTGTCATATTACTATTATTATTAGTCTTACAGTATTCTGAACATTTTACTACATTAACCTACTGGTTAACCATAATGTGTGTCCTGTTGTTCTATTAACCTACTGGTTAACCATAATGTTGTTCTATTAACCGACTGGTTAACCATAATGTGTCTCCTGTTGTTCTATTAACCTAAAGGTTAACCATAGTGTATGTCCTGTTGTTTTATTAACCTACTGGTCAACCATAGTGTGTGTCCTGTTGTTCTGTTAACCTACTGGTTAACCATAATGTGTGTCCTGTTGTTCTATTAACCTAAAGGTTAACCATAGTGTGTGTCCTGTTGTTCTATTAACCTACTGGTTAACCATAATGTGTGTCCTGTTGTTCTATTAACCTACTGGTCAACCATAGTGTGTGTCCTGTTGTTCTGTTAACCTACTGGTTAACCATAATGTGTGTCCTGTTGTTCTATTAACCTAAAGGTTAACCATAGTGTGTGTCCTGTTGTTCTATTAACCTACTGGTTAACCATAATGTGTGTCCTGTTGTTCTATTAACCTACTGGTCAACCATAGTGTGTGTCCTGTTGTTCTGTTAACCTACTGGTTAACCATAATGTGTGTCCTGTTGTTCTATTAACCTAAAGGTTAACCATAATGTGTGTCCTGTTGTTCTATTAACCTACTGGTTAACCATAATGTGTGTCCTGTTGTTCTATTAACCTAAAGGTTAACCATAGTGTGTGTCCTGTTGTTCTGTTAACCTACTGGTTAACCATAATGTGAACACTCTCTAACCCTAACTCTAGCTAAGCAGTTTAGAGGGTCAGGGTGAGGCTCATAAAGCGTTGGAAACCAACTGAGAGCGTCAGGTATGGAACCTGTTACCAACGAGCTCACCTTCCATTACTGCAGCCGACACCCCACACGCGGATGTTGCTGATTGGCTGGGAGTGGAGGAGGGTGTGGTCTAAAGGGTCCATAAGACTTAAAGTCTCTTTCTTCAAAACCAAGAGCATCTCCTGGCCCTAAGGAGGTCAGGTGCAGGGTAATAGTTAGTTAAGGTACCTCTCCCCAGGGTCAGGGTTAGGGTTAGTTAGGGTACCTCTCCCCAGGGTTAGGGTTAGTTAGGGTACCTCTCCCCAGGGTTAGGGTTAGTTAGGGTACCTCTCCCCAGGGTAAGGGTTAGTTAGGGTACCTCTCCCCAGGGTTAGGGTTAGTTAGGGTACCTCTCCCCAGGGTTAGGGTTAGTTAGGGTACCTCTCCCCAGGGTTAGGGTTAGTTAGGGTACCTCTCCCCAGGGTTAGGGTTAGTTAGGGTACCTCTCCCCAGGGTTAGGGTTAGTTAGGGTACCTCTCCCCAGGGTTAGGGTTAGTTAAGGTACCTCTCCTCAGGGTCAGGGTTAGGGTTAGGGTTAGGGTTAGGGTTAGGGTTAGTTAGGGTACCTCTCCCCAGGGTTAGGGTTAGTTAGGGTACCTCTCCCCAGGGTCAGGGTTAGTTAGGGTACCTCTCCCCAGGGTCAGGGTTAGGGTTAGTTAGGGTACCTCTCCCCAGGGTTAGGGTTAGTTAGGGTACCTCTCCCCAGGGTTAGGGTTAGTTAGGGTACCTCTCCCCAGGGTTAGGGTTAGTTAAGGTACCTCTCCCCAGGGTTAGGGTTAGTTAGGGTACCTCTCCCCAGGGTTAGGGTTAGTTAGGGTACCTCTCCCCAGGGTTAGGGTTAGTTAGGGTACCTCTCCCCAGGGTTAGGGTTAGTTAGGGTACCTCTCCCCAGGGTTAGGGTTAGTTAAGGTACCTCTCCTCAGGGTCAGGGTTAGGGTTAGTTAGGGTACCTCTCCCCAGGGTTAGGGTTAGTTAGGGTACCTCTCCCCAGGGTTAGGGTTAGTTAGGGTACCTCTCCCCAGGGTTAGGGTTAGTTAGGGTACCTCTCCCCAGGGTTAGGGTTAGTTAGGGTACCTCTCCCCAGGGTCAGGGTTAGGGTTAGTTAGGGTACCTCTCCCCAGGGTTAGGGTTAGTTAAGGTACCTCTCCCCAGGGTTAGGGTTAGTTAGGGTACCTCTCCCCAGGGTCAGGGTTAGTTACGGTACCTCTCCCCAGGGTTAGGGTTAGGGTAAGGGTTAGGGTTAGTTACGGTACCTCTCCCCAGGGTTAGGGTTAGGGTTAGGGTTGGGGTTAGGGTTAGTTAGGGTACCTCTCCCCAGGGTTAGGGTTAGGGTTAGTTAGGGTACCTTTCCCCAGGGTTAGGGTTAGGGTTAGTTAGGGTACCTCTCCCCAGGGTTAGGGTTAGGGTTAGGGTTAGGGTTAGGGTTAGTTAGGGTACCTCTCCCCAGGGTCAGGGTTAGGGTTAGGGTTAGGGTTAGGGTTAGGGTTAGTTAGGGTACCTCTCCCCAGGGTCAGGGTTAGTTACGGTACCTCTCCCCAGGGTTAGGGTTAGTTAGGGTACCTCTCCCCAGGGTTAGGGTTAGGGTTAGGGTTAGTTAGGGTACCTCTCCCCAGGGTTAGGGTTAGGGTTAGGGTTAGGGTTAGTTAGGGTACCTCTCCCCAGGCTCCCTGGCAAGGTGTCTGTTCTGAGGTCCTGTGGTGAGACAGCTGCTGGATGATGTTGTTAACAGTCAAGCTGCTTCGCCCAGGAAACAAGCCCTCCTCTGGTACCTCCACCCAACCCAGAGACCGCACAGAAAACACCTGTAGAGAGAGACACATGCATAGAAACCTTGAGGGAGAGACACACACAATCAGAGACAAACAGACAGACAGATAGACAGATATTTGGTACCTTGGTGTCTGATTCGGTGGAGTCGACCCCAGACCTTTTGGAGATAAAAGCTATAGTTCAACAGAACCTTTAGATGCTGCATATATATGATAAGATATTGTATATACAGTATAATGATATATCCTGGTTACCTGTCCTCTATATCTTCTGTGGGAGGGGTCTCCTGGAAAAGAGAAAAACATATACTTGTGCTGTGTGGTGCTTATATTTGGTGTATATATTTATAGTTTCTAATTCATAATATAATTAATTTATAATACAATTTATAATATAATTTATGTAGTTTACCTGATTCACACGGTTTGCTTTCCTGCTGCCATCGCAGGGGTGTTGCCACTGGGTGGCGCCAGATGCAACATGCCAGTAGTACGTACCAGAGGAGTCTGTGATCATCCTCCAATCAGAAGGGAGATCTGGATCGGAGCTGCTCTGGTCTGACCAGATATTTTCTATAGACAGATCGGCAGGCAGAGAGACAGAACCGTATACCGACATACAGGCAGGTAGAAGACAGTGAGAGGGAGACAGTCATGCAGGTCGAAGACAAGCAGACAGAAGCACAAGTAGATCTATAGACAGGCCTGCGTGGACGTTTCTGACCCAAATACGACTCATAGTTACGTTTGAGTGGCTGACGCCATCTAGCGGTCGTAATAGTTATGACCCGGGAGTGAGGCAGGTTAGAACTATATATATAGTGTGTGCGCGTGTGTGTGTGCGTGTGTGTGCGTGCGTGTGTGCGTGCGTGTGTGTGTACATACCGTTACAGTTGACCATGATGATGGCCAACATGTAATCCTTCCCCACCAGTGCGTCGCCCCCTGGGATGTTTCGTCCAATCATCTGTCTTCCCCTATTGCACACAAACACATCTATTTATCTATCTATCTATCTATCTATCTATCTATCTATCTATCTATCTATCTATCTATCTATCCAACTATCTATCTATCTATCTATCTATCTATCTATCTATCTATCTATCTATCTATCTATCTATCTATCTAGCTGTATGTATATCTATGTAGCTCTATGCTCTACAGATAGCTCTCTCTCTCTCTCTCTCTCTCTCTCTCTCTCTCTCTCTATATATATATATATATATATATATATATATATATATATATATATATATATATATATATATATATTTATATATCTATCTATATATCTGTCTAGCTCTTTACCTGTCTTTTTGTCGGTGCTAATGTCCTTCTCTCTCTTCCTTTGTTGTCTCCTCCCCTCCATGACGTCACCTCCTCCCTCCTCCCACTCTCACCTATTCTCTCCACATCACAGCTCTCCCTCTCCTCTCTCTCTCTGTTCCCTCTCAGTCTCTCTCCCTCTCCTCTCTCTCTCTGTTCCCTCTCAGTCTCTCTCCTCTCCTCCTCTCTCTCTGTTCCCTCTCAGTCTCTCTCCTCTCCTCCTCTCTCTCTCTGTTCCCTCTCAGTCTCTCTCCCTCTCCTCTCTCTCTCTGTTCCCTCTCAGTCTCTCTCCCTCTCCCCTCTCTCTCTGTTCCCTCTCAGTCTCTCTCCTCTCCTGTCTCCTCGTCCTTCTCTCTATTTCCTGTTCTCTGATCCTTCTCTAGTGTTGCAACAATTACAACACAATGATATGTTTCCTGCATCCCCTCTGATCATGTGACATTTGTTGGACTTTCAGGTTTCTGAGTTTTAAAGGAACACATCGGATTTACTATTATTAGTATTGTTGTTGTTGTTATTATTATTATTATTATTATTATTATTATTATTATTATTATTATTATTATTGTTATTATTAAAGGGCAAAGGGGCATTTAGCAGACACTTTTATCCAAAGCGACTTACAATTAGTACATTTGAGGGGTTCGACATGTGGACAGTTGGAGGAGGGGATCAAGGGGAACCGCCGACCCTATGGTTAGTGGACGACCCGCTCTGTCCACTGAGCTACTGCTGCCCCCCCTTACCCCTAACCCTCACCCAACCCAACCCTATGGTTAGTGGACGACCCGCTCTGTCCACTGAGCTACTGCTGCCCCCCCTTACCCCTAACCCTCACCCAACCCAACCCTATGGTTAGTGGACGACCTGCTCTGTCCACTGAGCTACTGCTGCCCCCCCTTACCCCTAACCCTAACCCAACCCAACCCTATGGTTAGTGGACGACCCGCTCTGTCCACTGAGCTACTACTGCCCCCCCTTACCCCTAACCCTAACCCAACCCAACCCTATGGTTAGTGGACGACCTGCTCTGTCCACTGAGCTACTACTGCCCCCCCTTACCCCTAACCCTAACCCAACCCAACCCTATGGTTAGTGGACGACCCGCTCTGTCCACTGAGCTACTGCTGCCCCCCCTTACCCCTAACCCTAACCCAACCCAACCCTATGGTTAGTGGACGACCCGCTCTGTCCACTCGCTCTGTCCACAGAATTACTGCTGCCCCTTATTATTATTATTATTATTATTATTATTATTATTGTTATTGTTGATATCATTATGATTACATACTCCATTATAGGATAATCTAGGGCATCATTTCTCATGCTATTATTACAGGATAGTGCAGTGTTTTCAACATAAAACTGTATTATTACAATGTACTACTATTACTACTTTTTTCAGGTAAAAAGTAGTGTAACGCGCTACTACGGAAAATTTGGCAACGTAACGTAGTTTCTTTTTCAATTCGCCGCAACGTTATTTTTCCCAGGGACAAGTCACAGTGAACACTGCCTACTTAGCTGCGTGCTTGCGCATTAGTCACGAGCTCTCATTCCACACTGTATGTGATAGAGGCTGGCCGCTGGTGGTGGCAAAGACTGAAGAGCAGTGATGGCAAGGGAGAAGCAGGAGCAGCCAACGCTAACGTTTGAGGGACGGAGGTATTCCCATTACTTTGAACTTGTTGAAACTACGGGGAAACATGTGAGTGTAAGGTGTACGATGTGCCCTGGCCAGAAACTTTTGTCCACTGCCGTTAACTCAAATGCCAACCTCACTAAGCATTTGAAAGGAAAACATGCTAGCATGAAGCTAGTAGCTCAAGATCCCCGGGGAAATTATGATATTTCGAGTCCAAGCCCAAATAAGCAGCTAAAACTTCAGTTTCTCCAGGTATCTAAATAAGAGTTGGACAAACTTGTAGCTTCATTCATCGTCGAAGAAATGTTGCCCATCAATACTGTCGAATCTCCCACTTTCAGAAAGATATTTAGCAAGCAGTGGCGGTTCTACATTGAATTACGCCCCGGGCGAGATTCCCTCCGAGCGCCGCCCCCCCCATCCGAAAAAAAAAAACGGAGGGAAAAAACAACACCTTTTTTTGGTCGGGGGGGGGGGCACAAACAGACAGAAAAAGAGAAATATTTATCCATTGCACAAATCGTTCCCCCTCCCCCTTGTTGTCCGTTCAATTTCTGGAGACCCAGAGGTGAACTGTCCCCCCCGCACCCCTCCCCTTTCACCTTCTCACACACAGACACAGCTTTCTGAAGCAGGGGTGTGATTTGGGAGATGGGAGACCGACCCGACCAGAGTTGAACTGTCGTCGCAGTCCTGTGTCCTCCCCCCCCCCCCTCCTCGCAGCTGCAGGGGGCGACAATTTGCCAATTCCCCACATAGTGACATGATAGATAGATTATAGAGAAGCGCTTTGCGGCGCAGATGTTTTTTTTTTGTTTTTTTTGACGATCTCGTGCCGCCCCCCCCAAAGTGCCACCCCGGGCGGCTGCCCGGTCTGCCCGTGCCTAAAACCGCCACTGTTAGCAAGATACCAACAGGAGACAGGCGCCCATGTTCAGATCGTAAAACGTTCACTGGCTATCTGGATGAATGCTGTCTGAAAATGGAGAGTGAATTAAAGAAAACTTTCGAGAGTTTGCAGTATGTGTCAACCACTGCAGATATATGGAGTAGTCATAACAGAAGCTTTTTGGGAATCACTGTGCACTGGATCAATCCATGCAACTTTAAACGTGAGAAAGCTGCCATCGCATGCAAAAGAATAAAGGGTGGGCATACATATGATCTTATAGGCTTTGAAATGGAACAGATTCACTCAGCATTTGGCCTTTCACATAGGATCACCGCCACCGTTACAGACAATGGGTCTAATTTTGTTAAAAGACGTATGCACCCCCTGAGCCTAACGAGGAGGAGGATAACGACCAGCAAGGTGTAGTTTTCACAGATGTGGAAGAGATGCTTGGGACCACAGAAGGACAGTTTACCCCGCATTTCAGGTGTGCTTCACATACACTCAATTTGATCTTGTGCAATGACATCGACAAATGGTTGTCCTCCAACAGTGACTCAAAATGTGTGTACAGGAGTTTAACGGCAAAGTGCCTTGGACAAAGGCAAGCTGCTCTACCGTGGCCTCTGAGATTGTTGATGAAATCTGTGGGAAAAAAAATGACTGTGCCTACAATTAACAAGCTGGAATTCGTTCCACGATGCCTTGTCCCTCATCAGTGACATCCCGGCCCAAGATTTGAATACGCTTTGTACTAGACTGGACATCAGAGCCCCGACAGAGTGCGAACATCTATTTCTAAAGGAATACTGCAGTCTTTTGAAACCCCTGACAGTAGCACTGGATATATTGCAAGGGAAAGACAACTGCTATGGTAGTCTTCTACCAACCCTGGAGACCCTGATGTCCAGGACGCTGGCACTCCATAATGGACTGTCGAGGATGACAGCAAACCTACCGGGTGTAATTGTACAGGTAAGCCGATTCTTAATAGCCTATCTGAAAATTAGTAGCCTAGGCATATACATCATAGCCTACGATGTCTAAGATATAAATGTATATGCCTATCCATTAACGTGCATTTTTTCATACATATTCTAAAGATAAATCAATGCATTATGCCTCCCTGATAGAGCTCTAATGAGTCGTGTGTCTGAAAACTAGGCTTCTGTCTTCTATATCATTTTGTCCTAGGCTATCAAGACGCGATTCGCACTGGTTTTGGAAAGCAGGGAAGCTGCCTTGACGTTGCCGAGGTTTAAAGTTCGATGGCTAGGGGGAGCGGAGCGGAGGGAAGCCACGCGTGCGCTGCTCGTCGCGGAGTGTCGCACTCTACCCCATGACGAAGAGCCAGCCGAGAATAAATACCGAGAAGTTGCCGCACACAGTATAGCGCCAATGAGAATGACTTTTTTTCGTTTCACGAGGAAGAGGAAGACGTAATGTCCTTTAGCGCAGACTCGGGGGTGCTTGAGTACATGAGATCAGGCCCAGAGTTAGAAGTCCTCGACTGTTTCCCCCGAGTGAAAGCTGTGTCCATGAAATCCAACACTGCTACATCATCCAGTGCACCGGTGGAGAGGCTGTTCAGCCTGGGAGGTATTGTGCTTACCCTCAGAAGAAACAGACTCTCAGATAAACGTTGTGAAAGACTGCTCCTGATGAGGTATAATCACACATGTTGTACTGATGTGGAATAGGTTGCCTGCCACCCATGCTGTAGAAATAACTCAAGCCTAGCTATGCCTTTTTTTTTTTTATCTGCCATCATATTGTGAAGAAGGGCCAGCATATTCAGTGACCATAGCCTTTTAATTCTGAGGCCAGTCCTGCTTTAAGTTGTTATTGATTTTATTTTGGCTAAAATGTCTTTGCTTCCAAGCTGTTTTAAGCCATTTTAATTTACTTACACACGCCATCGATATCAATTTTAAGTTATTTTTCTGTTGGATTTACAAGAGGCATGTTTTATTTTGAGACACATGAGCCATTTTGAGGTTTTCATCATGTTGTTCCTAAGGAGCCTGTTGATATGATTTGCACTAGCTTTTTACCTATTTTGGGGCTAGCCTCTTTAATGATTATGATTTTATATTGATATTGTTTGATATTATTGTTTAGTGGTGGTGAAGCCTATAGCCCAATGTTTTGTCAAATGTTCTGTGGTATTTTTCATAATAAAGAGCACAAAAGAAATATCTGTTATGTCCTCCATAGTAGAACCTTATGTAAGCCTACACATTGAGGAACAGAGATGGGGTTCTGCCCAAAGTCGAGCAACATAACGAGTAACGTAAAAAGTTACTTTCCTTGGAGGTTACCTAAGTAAAGTAAGGGATTACTTTTTAAAGAAGTAACGAGTAACAAGCAAACACTACTTTTTAAAATTAACTTCCCCAACACTGATTATTACAGAATATTGTTTTCAACATAACTCTGTATTATAACAGAATAGTGCACTGTTTTCAACATAACACTGTATTATTACAGGATAGTGCAGTGTTTTCAACATAACACTGTATTATTACAGAATAGTGCAGTGTTTTCAACATAACATTGTATTATTACCTATACAATACATAAACAATCATATATCATCTGACATATAACATCTGAGTCATTTGAGTCAGCACACATTTCTTATTACTTATTATTATTATTGCCTACCGGAAGAACAGGAGTACAGAAGATGCAGTCTCCATAGCGCTGCACTCTGTCCTCTCTCAACTGGACAACACAAAGACATACGCCAGGATGCTGTTCGTAGATTTCAGTTCAGCATTTAACACTGTCATCCCAGCCAAGTTAGTAACAAAACTCACTGATCTTGGCATCACAGCTCCCATCTGCAACTGGTTACTGGACTTTCTGACCAACAGGCCACAACATGTTCGGTTAGACCACCAATGCTCCTCCACTCTCAACATAAACACTGGCGTACCACAAGGCTGCGTGCTGAGTCCCTTCCTCTACTCCCTCTTCACCCACGACTGCAGACCTGGCCATGGCTCTAACACCATCATCAAGTTTGCGGATGACACCACGGTGATTGGCCTCATCAGGAACAATGATGAGTCGACCTACAGGGAGGAGGTAGAGCGCCTGGCTGTGTGGTGCAAAGACAATAACCTGCTACTCAACACATCCAAAACCAAAGAACTCATCGTGGACTTCCGGAGGAATGCTGCCATACATCGACCCATCCATATCAACGGCATGACAGTGGAGCGGGTGCCCAGCTTCAAATTCCTGGGGACCAACATTTCACAGGACCTCTCCTGGTCTACAAACTGCTCCAACCTGATTAAGAAGGCTCATCAGCGCCTCTTCTTCTTAAGGACCCTGAGAAAAAACCACCTCTCTTCAAACATCCTGGTAAACTTCTACAGCTGCACCATCCAGAGCATCTTAACCAACTGTATCACAGTCTGGTATGGGAACTGCTCTGTCTCGGACCGGAAGGCTATGCAGAGGGTGGTGAAAACCGCCCAGCGCATCACCGGAGCCTCACTTCCTACCATCGAGGACATCTATAAGAAGCGTTGCCTTAAGAGAGTCATGAACATCACTCGGGACTCCAACCACCCAGCACATGGACTGTTTGCCCTCCTGCCCTCTGGGAGGCGCTACAGGAGCCTCCGGACCAGAACCACCAGGTTCAGGAACAGTTTTTTTCCCACAGCTGTCTCCCTGCTGAACTCTGTCCCCCGACGCCCCAGTCCCCCATCCCTCCATTCCCTCGGGAAGTGAACTAAACTTCACTCACTTCACCGTATCACTGTACATATCATTGATTAACTATATCATAACATTTTTAACTTTATAATCACAATCACAATTTAAATATTTATTATTTAGTCTGTACATAGTCTGGTAATAGTTTGTATCATTATCATTATTGTGTACATTATAGCAATAGTCTGTTTATAGTCTATCATATTGTGTACATATAGCTATAGTCTGTTTATAGTCCATTGTGTATATCATATCCATAGTCTGTTTATAGTCCATTAGTGTATATCATATCATAGTCTGTTTATAGTCCATTAGTGTATATCATATCCATAGTCTGTTTATAGCTTATATACATATATAATATATACTGTACCATATACTGGTTACATCACTGATGATGTGTCTAGGTTGCACCAGAGGGTGTATATTAAACCAGTTAATTCTGGCAGAGCCAGTGACCTCCGGGAAAGACCGGATGACTACCACGAATAGAGTGGTGACAGCTGGAGAGGCAGCAGACAGCTGGAAAGACAGCAACCGGGGCAGTGAGGGCTAGCACCCCAAACTGCAGCTCCCGTGAGGGAGCACCCACAATAAGCTACGGAAAACCCTAAAGAGTTATACCCCCGGGGGCGCCCGAGAGGGGGGGAGGATGAGCACCCCAACAGGATGGACGTACAGGTTTTGACCCAAGCTAACGGAATTACGACTATGAGTGCAGTTTGCTTATGTGGTAAAGTCTGCAAAAACCCGCGTGGTCTTAAGATCCACCAGACCAAGATGAAATGCTTGACTGGGAGGCAAGTGGTGCAACGCACAGGACCAGTGCCTGGTGAGACGCAGGAGGAGCCCGGCCCGGAGTCACCCCACAGTGCCCAGACCCTCCACGCCCCACAAGCCCTACCCCAAGTCATGCATTCAGAACACCGTCGGGTTAAGTGGCCTTCAGCCAACATGGTGAAGGAGTGGTGCCAGTTCGATGCGGATGTTGATCAGATTCTCGAAGCCACAGCCAGGGGAGATGCTGACCAGAAATTGCGCACAATGAGTGCAATGATTGTCAGCATCGCCGCCGAAAGGTTTGGCACCAAGGAGCACCACCCGATCAGCGGTGCAGGGGAGCCAAACCGACGGCAGAAGAAGATCAGCCAGCTGCGGCAAGAGCTTAGACTGCTGGGACGGCAGTACAAGCAGGCAAGAGAGGAAGAGAAGGTAAGTATAGCAGAGCTCCGCAACATCGTAAGGAGGAATCTCACGACACTCCGTCGTGCTGAATGGCACAGGAAGAGGGGGAAGGAGAGAGCCAAGAAGCGTGCCGCCTTCATTTCAGGCCCTTTCAACTTCACCAAGAAGATCCTTGGGCAGAAGCGAGGTGGACAATTGGCCTGCTCTCAAGAAGAGGTTGACAAGTACCTCAGGGCAACTTACAGCGACAGCGCAAGGGAGCAGGATCTTGGACCCTGCAGCTTTCTGATTACACCACCAGAACCCACTTCAGCATTTAATACCAAGGAGCCAACCCTGAGAGAAGATGAGGACATAGTCAGAGCAGCTAGATCCAACTCAGCTCCAGGTCCCAGTGGAGTACCATATGTTGTCTACAAGAGGTGCCCCAGGCTCGTGCAGCGACTCTGGAAGATCCTTAGGGTCATCTGGAGGAGGGGGAAGGTGGCTCAGCAGTGGAGGCATGCAGAGGGTGTATGGATTCCGAAGGAAGAGAACTCTCGCACCATCGAGCAGTTTAGAAACATCTCACTCCTGAGTGTGGAGGGCAAGGTGTTCTTCAGCATTGTTGCCCGGCGCATGACAGAGTTCTTCCTGAAGAATGCATACATCGACACCTCTGTGCAGAAGGGGGGGGTCCCAAGGGTACCAGGGTGCATTGAGCACACGGGAGTTGTTACTCAGCTCATCCGGGAGGCCCGGGAGGGCAATGGGAACCTGGCAGTTTTGTGGCTTGACCTGTCTAATGCTTACGGGTCAATTCCCCACAAACTGGTGGAGACCTCGCTTGACCGGCATTATGTTCCAGGCAAGATCAGGGACCTCATACTGGACTATTACAACTCTTTCAGTTTGAGAGTCACCTCGGGGACAGTAACATCAGCATCACATCGGCTGGAGAAAGGCATAATCACTGGGTGTACAGTCTCAGTGATTTTGTTTGCCTTGGCCATGAACATGCTTGTTAAGTCAGCGGAGGTGGAGTGCAGAGGACCGCTCACCAAGTCAGGTGTGCGGCAGCCTCCCATCAGAGCTTTTATGGATGACCTGACAGTTACTACAACATCAGTTCCAGGTTGTAGGTGGGTTCTCCAAGGCCTTGAGCGGCTCATTAACTGGGCGCGTATGGGCTTTAAGCCTGCTAAGTCCCGTTCCCTGGTGGTGAAGAAGGGGAAGGTTACAGACAAGTTCCGGTTCTCGCTGGGAGGTGTCCAGATTCCATCGGTTTCAGAGGAGCCAGTGAAGAGCCTGGGGAAGATCTTTGATGGCACCCTGAGGGACAAAGCAGCGCTCAAGGTGACCAGCAGAGAACTGGGTAACTGGCTAGTGGCGGTGGATAAGTCAGGGCTGCCAGGTAAGTATAAAGCATGGATATATCAGCATGGCATCCTGCCACGCCTCCTCTGGCCACTACTGGTCTACGATGTCCCACTAACGACCGTTGAGGGCTTCGAGCGTAAGGTAAGTAGCTTCCTTCGCAGGTGGTTGGGCCTACCAAGAAGCCTCAGCAGCATAGCCTTGTATGGGCATAAGAACAAGCTGCGACTTCCCTTCAGTAGTCTGTCGGAGGAGTTCATGGTTACCCGTGCGAGAGAGGTGCTGCTGTACAGAGACTCGAGTGACACCAAAGTCTCCTTAGCGGGGATTGAAGTGCGGACTGGGCGGAAGTGGAGAGCCCAGGAGACGGTCGAGCAAGCTGAGGCGCGGCTGCGCCACGGTGTTCTGGTGGGAACAGTGGCGACAGGCCGGGCAGGGCTTGGGAGCAACCCAGGGCCTCGGTACAACAAGGCCCGGGGGAAGGAGAGGCGGCAGCTTATCCAGGAAGAGGTTCGAGCAGGGCTGGAGGAGACCCGCTCAAGCAAGATGGTCGGGATGAGACAACAGGGGGCGTGGACTAGATGGGAGCAGACACTGGATAGGAAGATTTCTTGGTCAGAGCTTTGGAAGGCAGAGCCATTCCGTATAAAGTTTTTGATCCAGTCAGTCTACGACGTCCTCCCCAGCCCTTCCAACCTCTTCTGTTGGGGCCTGGCAGAAACACCTGCTTGCCCTTTGTGTCAGAGGAGAGGATCACTGGAGCACATCCTAAGCTGTTGCCCGAAAGCCCTGGGCGAGGGGCGCTACCGTTGGCGCCACGACCAGGTGCTCAAGGTGATAGCAGATACCATCTGCTCGGGGATCTCACTCAGCAAGCAGCAACAGCCAGCTAGGCATTCAATCACCTTTGTTAAATCTGGTGAGAAGCCTCAACAACGCCCAGGCCAAACAGGGGGGCTCCTGACAACAGCTAGGGACTGGCAGCTGAAGGTGGACTTGGGGAAACAGCTTAAATTCCCAGAGACCATCGCAGTGACCACACTTAGGCCGGACTTGGTTCTTATGTCAGAATCAACAAGGCAGGTGATACTGCTGGAGTTGACTGTGCCCTGGGAAGACCGGATGGAGGAGGCATTTGAGAGGAAGAGGGCCAAGTATGAGGAGCTGGCAGGCGAATGCCGGCGCAACGGATGGAAGACTCGTTGTAGTCCCATTGAGGTTGGTTGCCGAGGTTTCGCAGGCCAGTCACTCTGCAGGGCCCTCAAGTTGTTGGGAATAAGGGGACTGCACAGCAAGAAAGCCATCAAGAACATCACTGATGCTGCTGAGAAGGCATCAAGATGGCTGTGGATCAGGAGGGGTGATCCGTGGGCCACACAAGCTACCTAGACACAAGCCGGGGTCTGATCACCCCCGGCTGGGTCGCCTGGGCGAGGGTGTCTGATGTTGAGAGACCCGAAACACCCTATGACCTCAGGTTACATCACTGATGATGTGTCTAGGTTGCACCAGAGGGTGTATATTAAACCAGTCCATTAGTGTATATCATATCATAGTCTGTTTATAGTCCATTAGTGTATATCATATCCATAGTCTGTTTATAGCTTATATACATATATAATATATACTGTACCATAGTTATTTAATCACCACTGATGCACTTCTGGTTAGATGCTATCTGCATTTCGTTGCTCTGTACTTGCACATGGGCAATGACAATAAAGTTGAATCTAATCTAATCTAATCTAATTATTTTATTATTATCCATCTATCTATCTCTATCACTTTATAATTGCTTTATAATTGCTCTTTGTATCTTAGCACTTCGCATCATAGGCCAGAGATGTTGTATACTAGCGGTTAACCTAGCAATTGGAATGCCTGAAACTTATTCTAGTGACTTTTTTATTGTAGTAAAGAAGCAATGAAGTGTTTCACCTTCTACTGACAAATGTACTTATTGTAAGTCACTTTAAGTCGCTTTGTAAGTCACTTTGGACAAAAGCGTCTGCTAAATGCCCCAAATGTAAATGTAAATGAATGCATAGTCCCCTTCGAGAGTTACACTCCTCAGGGTTAGGGTTAGGCTAGTAAACTCATTTGAGAACCAGTAGTTAGTGGGTGGTTAGGTGTTAGACTCAGCATCCACCTGCTCATGTATCTCAAATCAACGAACTCGGCATCTGCTGAATGATAAATAGTAAAGTAATAGTAAAATACGATCTGTAACTGCCCCTTCTCTGCAACAAGGATATCCCGTCATACTGTATTTACATGGTAAGACTGGAGTGGCCAATAGGTGGCGCCGTGGCGATAAAGCTTGTGACGTCATGGAGAAGACACGTGTCCCGGAAAAACAAAGCGCCGGGTGTTCCGTAGTCCGAGTTCCGAGTGTGATTACCACCTAGAATATCATTTACCTCCGCTGGTCGTGGTAGTTAATTCGGATTGGTGAGTGGGCAAGTTACTAGTTACCATGGACGACCTGTTTGTCAAACCAGGTGAGCGACCACGTCAACGACTGGAGTGAAGAAGTGTATAAAGTATACAGTAGTCTAGAGTTTAGACTACTCTAGACTACTCTATACCATAGATATGTAATACATATCTATGGTATAGACTCTAGTATTACATATATATATATGGTATAGAGTTTCGAGTCGTTTATAATCAAATGTGCAGACAGTCAGACAGACAGATAGACAGACAGACAGACAGACATACTTTAATGATCCCTGAGGGAAATTGCATTTGTTACAATACTCCAGGGAAAAAAGAAAGAAGAGACAGACACTCTACGTATAGTAGAGTGTTAGAATATATGAATATATAATAAAAACCTATGTAAAATATAAACCTATGTAATACAATATACAAAAAATATACATAAAGAAATATAAAAATATACATAAATGTACATACATCCAGGCATACACTAAGGGGTAATAGCATACACCAAGATGTAGCATGTCAGATTTTATGTGGTAAAATAACCAGTTGTGCAGAGATGACCAGTTATATAGTGAAATTAAACTACCAGTTAAGCAATATGAATAACCTGTTATGCAGCAGACACTTAGATGAAAGTGATAACTAATCATATTGTACAATTAAATGTATTGGACGAGGAGTCTGGACTCTAATAATCCATATGGTCTAGACTACACTGTAGATATGTACTAGGATGGATTAGTATGGACCTTTGGCCCCAACTCTCTCCATCCTGATGTTCCCAATGCATCTGTCTGAGTCAAGGTTTCTTCTGGACTGAGCTGAATTTTATTCAATGTTATTTATATTATTGGTATTGTTATCATCCTGAACATTAGGGCATGAAGCAGCTCAGGGAATTTATAATGGTATTATCAGCAGTATTACGACATCCATATGAAAAGCTTTTGAAATGTGTCACAGAATTCACCTCTTTCTGTATCGTTGTCTAGGGAACCAAGAACGAGGTTGGAATGATCCTCCACAGTTCTCCTACAGCCTTCAGCTGGCTGGGTCCACCAGGAGCCCCCTGTCCAGAAGAGGCCCTCCAACCAAGGCAGCTGGTCAGAGACTGACCCTCACGCTGACACTGACCCTGCTCTGACACTGGCCCTGCTCTGACACTGACCCTGCTCTGACACTGGCCCTGCTCTGACACTAATCCTGCTCTGACACTAACCATAACACTGACACTAACCCTGCTCTGACACTAACCCTGCTCTGACACTAACCCTGCTCTGACACTAACCCTCCTCTGACACTGGCCCTGCTCTGACACTGACCCTGCTCTGACACTGGCCCTGCTCTGACACTAATCCTGCTCTGACACTAACCATAACACTGACACTAACCCTGCTCTGACACTAACCCTGCTCTGACACTGACCCTGCTCTGACACTGACCCTGCTCTGACACTAACCATAACGCTGACACTAACCCTGCTCTGACACTAACCCTGCTCTGACACTAACCATAACGCTGACACTAACCCTGCTCTGACACTGACCCTGCTCTTACACTGACCCTGCTCTGACACTGACCCTGCTCTGACACTGACCCTGCTCTGACACTAACCCTGCTCTGACACTGACCCTGCTCTGACACTAACCCTGCTCTGACACTAACCCTGCTCTGACACTAACCATAACGCTGACACTAACCCTGCTCTGACACTAACCCTGCTCTGACACTAACCATAACGCTGACACTAACCCTGCTCTGACACTAACCATAACGCTGACACTAACCATAACGCTGACACTAACCCTGCTCTGACACTAACCCTGCTCTGACACTAACCATAACGCTGACACTAACCCTGCTCTGACACTAACCATAACGCTGACACTAACCCTGCTCTGACACTAACCCTGCTCTGACGCTGACCCTGCTCTGACACTGGCCCTGCTCTGACACTAACCCTGCTCCGACACTGACCCTGCTCTGACACTGACCCTGCTCTGACACTAACCCTGCTCTGACACTGACCCTGCTCTGACACTGACCCTGCTCTGACACTGACCCTGCTCTGACACTAACCGTGCTCTGACACTGACCCTGCTCTAACGCGGAAATTCCACTGGATGCGAAACGGCTGCAGATCCGCTCCGCTACGGAACGGCTGTGTACTCCGATTCTGTCAACACACACCGGTTCCGTCCAAGCTCCGCACTGTTGCGGGTCCGCCTGTGACAGCGGAGTCCAGAGGGCGCATGAGATCTCGCGAATTGACGCATAATCACGTGATATAACCGGTCTGCTCTGTGCTGAAGTGATGCGCCGTGCTCCGGCGTCTGGCAAAAATAGAAGCTCTGCGTATCGTTTGCGAGGGCTGCCGGATGCCGGAGCCGTTCCGGACCCACGACGCAGCGGACCCGGAGTCGGTGGACGCTCACACGTTGATTATAATTGATACGTATCAGCTCCGCCGCCATAGCGGAGCGGATCTGCAGCCGTTCCGCATCCAGTGGAATTGAGCCTTAACACTGACCCTGCTCTGACACTACCCCTGCTCTGAAGCTGACCTTGCTCTGAAGCTGACCCTGATCTGACACTGACCCTGCTCTGACACTGACCCTGCTCTGACACTTACCCTGCTCTGACACTGACCCTGCTCTGACCATGACTGACCCTGCTCTGACGCTGACCCTGCTCTGACGCTGACCGTGCTCTGACACTAACCCTGCTCTGACACTGACCCTGCTCTGACACTGACCCTGCTCTGACACTGACCCTGCTCTGACACTGACCCTGCTCTGGCACTGACCCTGCTCTGACACTAACCCTGATCCGACACTGACCCTGCTCTGACACTAATCCTAACTCTGCTCTGACTCTAACCCTCCTCTGACATTTTGAAGTGATAATTTCTATATATTTATATGATGTATATTTATTATGGTGTATATTGACATATTTATGTATTTATATTGAAGTGTATTTTTATATATGTACTATATTGCTGTATATTTTTATATCTAATTGTATGTATATTTTATATTATAAACAACTTTTAATTGGTTGCCAGGTCATCAGACTCCTCCCCCATGTGGAGAGCCCACACCTGACCAACAGACCACTCCCTCACTCAGGATGACCCCGCCCATGCAGGGGATAACTCCACCCCCAAGCCAACCTACTTCATCACCCTGTGGGTACAGTGCTCCACCTCCACCTAAATATAGTAGTGCTCCACCTCCACCTAAAGGTAACAGTGGTCCACCTCCACCTAAAGGTAACAGTGCTCCATTTCCACCTAAAGGTCTATGTTAAGTCATGCCTTACATGTATTATAAACAGTCTATTTTAGGTCAGTCCAACCTGTATTATATACAGTCTATGTTAGGTCAGTCTAACCTGTATTATATACAGTCTATGTTAGGTGAGTCTAACCTGCATTATGTACAGTCTATGTTAGGTCAGTCTAACCTGTATTATATACAGTCTATGTTAGGTCAATCTAACCTGTATTATATACAGTCTACGTTAGGTCAGTCTAACCTGCATTATATACAGTCTACGTTAGGTCTGTAACCTGCATTATACAGTCTATGTTAGGTCAGTCTAACCTGCATTATACAGTCTATGTTAGGTCAGTCTAACCTGCATTATACAGTATATGTTAGGTCAGTCTAACCTGTATTATATACAGTCTATGTTAGGTCAGTCTAACCTGCATTATATACAGTCTATGTTAGGTCAGTCTAATCTGCATTATATACAGTCTATGTTAGGTCAGTCTAACCTGCATTATATACAGTCTATGTTAGGTCAGTCTAACCTGTATTATATACGGTCTATGTTAGGTCAGTCTAACCTGTATTATATACAGTCTATGCTAGGTCAGTCTAATCTGCATTATATACAGTATGTTAGGTCAGTCTAATCTGCATTATATACAGTCTATGTTAGGTCAATCTAATCTGCATTATATACAATCTATGTTAGGACAGTCTAACCTGCATTATATACAGTCTATGTTAGGTCAGTCTAACCTGTATTATATACAGTCTGGATTAGATTAGATTAGATTAGATTCAACTTTATTGTCATTGTGCAGAGTACAAGTACAGGGACAACGAAATGCAGTTGGCGTTCTAACCAGAAGTGCAAATGTGCGAATGTGCGA
This sequence comes from Urophycis tenuis, assembly GCA_036785325.1. Taxonomy (NCBI): domain Eukaryota; kingdom Metazoa; phylum Chordata; class Actinopteri; order Gadiformes; family Phycidae; genus Urophycis; species Urophycis tenuis. The sequence continues at coordinate 1,617,287 of JAXIVH010000012.1, read as the reverse complement.
TAAGGTGCAGGTTTAAATGCAGGAATGCAGAATAAGGTGCAAAATTGAAAGACATGAAAAGTGGCAGTGGTTATTAAAGTGACGGTTATTATTGGTTGTTAACAAAGTGACATAAACAGTGCAGATGGAGGTAGTGATCATCGAGGTATTAAACGGTTACTAACAGTAGCATAAACATGTAAATAAAAAGTGTAAACAATGTACAGTGTGCAAGTGGTGCGAATAATAGCAATATAATATAAGTAAGTGTGCAGGTGGTGCAGTAGTGCTCTAGTGCAGTATAACAGAACGAACAGAACAGTCTATGTTAGGTCAGTCTAACCTGCATTATATACAGTCTATGTTAGGTCAGTCTAACCTTTATTATATACAGTCTATGTTAGGTCAGTCTAATCTGCATTATATACAGTCTGTTAGGTCAGTCTAATCTGCATTATATACAGTCTATGTTAGGTCAGTCTAACCTGCATTATATACAGTCTATGTTAGGTCAGTCTAATCTGCATTATATACAGTCTATGTTAGGTCTGTCTAATCTGCATTATATACAGTCTATGTTAGGTCAATCTAATCTGCATTATATACAGTCTATGTTAGGTCAGTCTAACCTGCATTATATACAGTCTATGTTAGGTCAGTCTAACCTGTATTATATACAGTCTAGATTAGATTAGATTAGATTAAACTTTATTGTCATTGTGCAGAGTACAAGTACAGGGACAACGAAATGCAGTTGGCGTTCTAACCAGAAGTGCAAATGTGCGATAAGGTGCAGGTTTAAATGCAGGAATGCAGAATAAGGTGCAAAATTGAAAGACATGAAAAGTGGCAGTGGTTATTAAAGTGACATAAACAGTGCAGATGGAGGTAGTGATCATCGAGGTATTAAACGGTTACTAACAGTAGCATAAACATGTAAATAAAAAGTGTAAACAATGTACAGTGTGCAAGTGGTGCGAATAATAGCAATATAATATAAGTAAGTGTGCAGGTGGTGCAGTAGTGCTCTAGTGCAGTATAACAGAACGAACAGAACAGTCTATGTTAGGTCAGTCTAACCTGCATTATATACAGTCTATGTTAGGTCAGTCTAACCTGTATTATATACAGTCTACGTTAGGTCAGTCTAATCTGCATTATATACAGTCTGTTAGGTCAGTCTAATCTGCATTATATACAGTCTATGTTAGGTCAGTCTAACCTGCATTATATACAGTCTATGTTAGGTCAGTCTAACCTGCATTATATACAGTCTGTTAGGTCAGTCTAACCTGCATTATATACAGTGTACACCCACATCAATGCTCCAGTGGCCCTGCAGTCCTCCTCCTTCTTACTGTTGTAGAGCTAGCGGGATAAACCTTTTGAGTCCATTAGGAACATTTTGTAACGTGAGACATCTCAGGATGAATTGCATGTTAGGTTGTGTTGGTTGGATGAGCATGAGTGGCTGAATGGGCAGCTTTCATCTCCTGGCGTAACGATAGCATCAGGAGGCCTCTGCTGTCAGAGCCGCAGATGGCTTCACATCCGGCAGTGAGTGGCAGCACGTGGAGCAGAGGTCCACTTTCAGAACCATGTCTTGTGATTCTTAATCACGTTTTTTTTTTTTTGTGAATTCATGATCAGGGCTTTAGAATCCACACAAATAAGTCTTGAGTTAGAGATGGTCCTTCAATTGTGTCAGGCTCTGTAGTTACTTCACCAGACAGCATGATGTCATGCTGTCAGTGTGACTCATTTCTTTACAGCCTTGTTATACAGGTTGGGCTTTTGAAGCAGGAGCATGGTTTTCCTCCAGCAAGTAACATGATACAGGCTGAATAAAAACTGAGTAGAGGTCTGTGGTGAATGTGATGTGATGTAACTACAGATGTTATATCTGATATTACAAGACACACTTTGTGGTTTTGGAGTACAAATGATATGATGGAGATGTCAATGTACTTGAAAGGAAGTACTAAATGTTAAGAATTTCCCTCTGATCTTGTGGTGTTCTGATTCCAGGCGTTCTATGTCCAATGTCTTCCCCCCCCTTGGGACAAGACAGTCCAATGTCTTCCTTGGGACAAGACAGCCAAGCTCTGTGCAGCGTCCAGGGGGAGCCGGACCTCCAGGCGGTCAGCTCTGTGCTAGCTCAGGCCCTCCAGGCTTGTCGTCAAGCAGTCCCAGTAAGTCCGGACGTCCTCCACTGGACTCCTGAAGCCTACTTGACCTGTTCCCAGCTGCATTAACCTCTTACCCTAACTGTTAACCTCAGAGACAGGTGTGTGAAGACATGGCTAAACGTCTTCGTCTCCTGGAGGACAGCTGGAAGTCTGGAAGACTGTCATCCATTGTCAAGAGACGCATGAACACACTGACACTAGGTAACACCTCCTGTCTCACTTCATGGCTCCTATTACCTGTCTGACAACCTGTGTCACCTGGTGTAAGTAAGACAGGAAGATGGTGTTATTTAACTCACCATTACTCAAACAGCTATAGATAATGTGATGTGGGTAGTTTATAGCTAGATGGATGTTATGCAGAGTTCAGGTGAACTCTGAACAAGTGAGTCTTGAGTCTCTTCCTGAAGATGCGAAGTGACTCCACAGTCCTGACATTGGCAGGGAGCTCATTACATCACTGTGGTGCCAAAGCAGAGCTAGATAATGTGATGTGGGTAGTTCACAGCTAGTTAATGTTATGTGGGGTAATTTACAGCTGTAGATAATTTGATGTGGGTAGTTTACAGCTAGTTAATGTTATGTGGGGTAGTTTACAGCTGTAGATAATTTGATGTGGGGTAGTTTACAGCTGTAGATAATGTGATGTGGGTAGTTTACAGCTAGGACCGTGTTAGGTAGTTTACAGCTAGTTTACAGCTAGATGATGACGATAATGAGATAATGACGCCGTGGAGCATTACCAAGAATCAAAAGGATTGATCTGGGTTTGAACATTGTTGGATAATGTAAGTACTGGACATATAATACAGGTGTAGTCGTTGAAGTGTTCTGTGTTCTTTAATTGGCTGATTACATCGGTGTGCCAGGAAGTCTTTTAGCCAATCTTGGACATCATCATGAGACACAAAACCCTGTCTCAATACTGTCCCTTCTCCCTAAGTGGGGTCTCCTATTACCTGCTGTCTGTCTCCTATCACTTCTGTCTATTACCTGTCTGTCTCCTATCACCTCTCTGTTCAATGTTGTCACTCACCTATTAGCTGTCTGTCTCTTACCTGTCTGTCTCTTACTACCCATGTCTTTTTTAGAGATGAAGAGTGGTCATTGGGACATGGCGGACGACATCCACCGCTCACTGATAGTTGACCATGTGACTGAAGTCAGCCAATGGATGGTGGGCATCAAGCGTCTCATCGCTGAGAGCCGGAACCTGAACCCGGAGCTGTTGGCCTTCAGCTGGTCTGATCCAGTCCAGCCTGATCCGGTCCGGCCTGATCCAGTCCAGCCTTTACCTGTGCTTGGGAATTCGTAACTCAACTGGTCCACTCTGATCCAGTCTGGTCCTGCATAGCCTAGAGTGGTCTAACCTCAACTCCAGACAGTGGAGAGTGTAGTAGTCTAGTCTAGATGGGTCCATGCTAGTCCAGTCTGGTCTAGCCTGGACTGCTCTGATGTAGAATGGTCCAGACTGCAGACAGACTGCTCCAGTCTTGGTTAAGTGACAGGCACCTCTCTTGAGTGGTCTAGTGTAGTTTAGTCTAGACTTCTCCAGCTTGGTCTAGACTACCCAGTCTGTTGTATTCAGTGACATGCAAGTTTAATCTGATTGTTGAAGATATATTTTAATTAAATAAAGCACCATCACTTCAAGTCAATGTTTCAATGTTTTTACGCCCTGTTAGGGTGAACCTGGACCCTGCAAGTCAATTCAACTCAAGGTTAATCTTTGGTTAACCGATGTTACACTCAATATCATTAACAAATTAACATGTGAATTTGTCAGCCATATCCTATATATATATATATATATATATATATATATATATATATATATATATATATATATATACACATACACACATTAATGAGTATGTATGTCTTCTATCTTTCTATATGTACTTGTCTGGATATATATTTAAATGTTGTATATTTTAGGTTTCTGTGTTCTCGCTCTCCGTCTGTCTTTTCAGGAGAAAGGAGGCTGTTGCTATGGCGACAGTTGGACTGTGTATGTGTGCATGAGAGCAAGGCAAAGAGAAAGTCTGTTGCGATTGGTTGATAAGGAAGTTGATTGGGAGGGCTCAAACGACAGAAAGCCTTTCTCTCTTTCAATCTTCTTCTCTTTCTCCCTACATCCTTCATCCCTCTTTCCTGCTTGAGCCACGGATGGCTGTCTTTCTCAACGGACTCTTATTTTAGTTTAACCGAGAGATAGGAGGTATTGTTTTAGTTATAACAGGGGGATAGGAGGTATTGTTTTAGTAATAACAGGGAGATAGTGGGAGGGAGGGATATGGATATATAGATATATATATATTTTTTTTTAATATATATATATATATATACAGATATTTAGGTAGATTGTGAAAGAGTGATCGGACTGCCTGTGCTTCATCTCAGAGGAAACATCTAACCCAACCCCCATCACCATGACGACTGTAATCTGCACCCGCTTCACAGAGGAGTTCCAGATGTTTGAGGAACTGGGGAAGTAAGTTATATATTATATATCGACATTATCACCATGGAAACTCATTAATGTTCCTGTTATTATCACCATGGAAACCCATTTATGTTCTTGTTATTATCACCATGGAAACATCATCCCTGTTCAACACAATTATTTAGATTAAGATTTAGATTGATTTATTCTATATTTTGTATATCAACATATCGAGTCCTTCATGCCAGAACAATCTAGAAAGTGCATTCTAGGATGGAGCTTTAAAGCATAGCTTGTAGATCAGGTAGAGAAGGTAGGAGGAGAGATGGAGAAAGGAGAGTGAAAGACCCTTCTGACCCCATCCCACTCTCCACCTACACACACACATGCACACACAGACACACTCTCCACCTACACACATGCACACACAGACACTCCACCTACACATGCGCACAGAGACGTGCACGCGCAGGCAACTCAGTGAGTTACATAAGGTGTAGGTGGGTGAGCAGAGGAGGAGCAGCCCTGGCAAGTTGTATACAAGAGTAGAAAGTACTCAAATATAAAGCACTATGTTTTATGCTGCTTCTTGTATGTGTTATTTTTACTGTATTTTTAATATTTAGATTATGAATAAATGCAGTTTGTATGTATGTATGTATGTATGCATATATATACAGTATATAGATATAGAGATAGATATATACATATGTATAATTTTATACTATTTTATTTTTATTTTCTGAAATGTTTTCTTCAGAAAAGCTTTTAAAATCTCTCCTTTCCACCACCATGCTAACACTACCCATAGGAGTTGTATGGTGGTGGTGGTCCTAGCAGCTAACACTACCCATAGGAGTTGTATGGTGGTGGTGGTCCTAGCAGCTAACACCACTCCTAGGGAGTAGCAGGTCAGATTCTGTAGGTCTATAGAGCTCACGTTTTTCAGTCTTTTGCTCCCAACCTCCTTCCTGTCCTCGCCATTCTCATCAGCTCTTTGACAACTGGTTGTTTTCCCGAACACTCTTAAAGCAACGCAGGTGAGCCCTCTTTTGGGGGCCAACACCTGAGCTTCCATTCCTTTCCCAACTACTTCCATATCTCCAGAAGGGTGCAGAACAACCTTCAGGGCACTCATTAGTCTGGATTCATGGCAGGCCACTCAACTGAGTCTGCCCTCCTTCTCATCACCGAGGAGCTTCAAACTGCTTGAACAGCCTCCCTCTCCTCCTTGTCATTCTGCTAACCCTCCCAGCATCCTTCAATTCAGCAAAACACCAGATCCTCCTCTCCACCCTCCGAGAACTGGGGATCTCAGGCTCTGCACTTTGTTCACATCCTACCCCACAGGCCGCTCGTACAGGGTAACCTGGAAAGGATCTGTGTCTGAATCTTGGAGACTCACTACTGGGGTCCCTCAGGGTTCTGTTCTAGGTCCCATCCTCTTCGCTCTGCACACTAAGTCACTGGGTCTGTCATTTGCTTTTCCTACCAAAGTTGTAAAAATGACAAATAACTAATTCCGTTTTTTTCAGGTTGAACTCGGAGCTGTTGGCCTTCAGCTGGTCTGATCCGGCCCAGCTTGATCCGGTCCAGCCTTTACCTGGGGTTGGGAACTCTTAACCCAACAGGTCCACTCTGTCCAGTCTGGTCCAGCGTAGACTATGGTCTAGTCTGAGCTCCAGACAGTCGAGAGTGTACTAGTCTAGACCAGACCGACTCCTCTGATGTAGGATGGTCCAGACTGCAGACAGACTGCTCCAGTCTTGGTTAAAGGCGCCCACACACCGCACCGAAAATCGGTTCTCGTTAATGTCATCGGCATTGTTTCCAGCCAATTCAACGTGTGTAATGGGCCACTATAGTCGTTGAGTCTTTACCAGTCTGATTGGTGGAGGGCTTGACTAGCCAGTGAAGCCTGGAAGTGAGATAAACAGTGAAAGCGCAGACAATTTCGACACACTCTCTCAACATTCTTTGCATCGTTTTAATTTGATTTTCCGTTCAGCAAGTAATTACAACACCGTTCTCTGTGTTTTGGTCTAGAGAGAGGTCCTGCTATTTCCTGGTTTTTGTTGTTTTTTTGGACCACAATACAGATTAGCGGCGCCTGCTGTTTTGGAGACTTTACATCTCACGCAAGCTGTAGTCTGTTGTCCTCTTTTTTTTAACCGAATCGGTGAGATTATAGCCCGACTGCGATCGGGCAGTCGTCTTGGTGTGTGGGCGCTACAGAGACTAGCACCTCTCTAGTGTAGTTTAGTCTAAAACCCAGGTAGCAATGGGGATTTCTGTGTGTCTGGCTGACATCTCCTGTCAACACACCACCTGAAGCTGTGGACACGTCTGAGCTGCCCTCCCTCAGACAGGAAGGCCTCTCCTTGGCATGTGACCCTGCAGTGTATTGAGTAATGTAATGTTGTGCTTCTGTCAGAGGAGCCTTCTCCATTGTCCGCCGCTGCGTCAAGGTGCTGTCTGGCCAGGAGTACGCAGCCAAGATCATCAACACCAAGAAACTCACCACTAGAGGTCAGTAGAGCCATTTTGTACTCTTATAATACTGTGTAATACTTGTATAGTACAATTTAATCCTCCTAAAATATTGTAGAATACCTGTTATTATAGTTAGTATTTCTATACCATATAATAATCCCATACTCCTGCAATACCAAATGATGAATATAATTGAATACTCCTATAATACCATAATGCTCATATAATACCATAAAATACTCAGACACTGTACTTGAAATCTACGACCTGCTCTCTAGATGTCCTTTGACAAAGACATTACTGACTGTTGACTAGCATTCTGTAAATTAGTAACTATTCCTTTGCAACAGGTCATTTTTCCTCCAGCTTATTGCATGCCACTGTATAACCACTACTGAAAGAGCACACTCACTCCCTCAGCACCCTAAAGCATTCCAGGTTTTGGACATCAGTCCATCAGCACCCTAAAGCACTGGACCTCACTCCCTCAGCACCATACAGTACTCCAGTCTTTGGACTGTTTTGAACATACTGTACCTTGAACTTGAACACTGCTCCTTAAGAGAGCCTTCCCTGTGGACTCTCTTTATGTACTCACTTCTTCCTGAAGCTGTGGTGCTTTAAGATTGGCCCCCAAAGACAGCTGCATTATAATTATCATGAATTCAAACCGTTTTAACAATAGGGTTGGTACTTAAGGGTCTGCTCTTAAAGGAGGTATAACAAATAAACTGTATTAAATCAGAAAATGACCATGTCATCGGAGATTAAGGAAACATGGTAAATCAAATTACTGGCTTCTCCGGCCACAACGCTACAGCCAGTCTGTTCACCTTTGAAATGTATTTTCCAGGTGGTAACGTTTTGTTGTGTATGTATGTACTGTCCCTGAGTGCCGAGGGTTAGTACACATGAAACCAATTCGTAAAGAGATGGAGACATGTTAGACACCAGAAGGATTCTAAGATGGATGCAACATGAGTTGGTTTATATTTTGAAAATGATAATAATAGTCAATTACAAATGTCTAGATTAGCCGCTCAAGCTGTACGACTCATCAGCGCTTGGCAGGTGAAATTGGTCTGTTTTCAATTCTGTTCCTTCTTTATATGCTTCCAGGTAACATTATCCTTAAACATGAGATCTCTTGCCATTGATTTGCAGATGATACACAAGTGTATATGTATGATTCACAAGACACCAAATGATCCAACATTATCTCACTCACTACAGAACTGCCTGGCATAAATCAAAGACTGGATGTCTGAGAACGATTTACGACTCGATGAAAATAAAAGAGATTGTGGTTATTGTCCCCACCATTCAAAACAATCTTGGCTTTTTGACACCTCATGTAAAAACCATGGTCAGGAATCTTAGAATGATCTGTAGCCTAATCGAAATACACAGGAAAGGTGATTATGCATGCATCTCTTTATAACTTGCTTATTGTAATTCCCTTTATTCCAGCCTTAATCACAAACAAATGTCCTGCCTTCAATTTGTAAAAAAAATCTGCTGCCAGGCTGCTGATGACTATAGAAGGAGCCCGAGAATGTTACTCCACTAGCATCCCTTTAGTGGTTAGCATACAGCTCGAGAACGTTACTCCACTAGCATCCCTTCAGTGGTTAGCATACATTTGAGAATGTTACTCCACTAGCATCCCTTCAGTGGTTAGCATACACCTCGAGAACGTTACTCCACTAGAATCCCTTCAGTGGTTAGCATACACCTCAAGAACGTTACTCCACTAGCATCCCTTCATTGGTTAGCATACAGCCCGAGAACGTTACTCCACTAGCATCCTTTCAGTGGTTAGAATACATTTGAGAATCTTACTCCACTAGCATCCCTTCAGTGGTTAGCATACAGCTCGAGAACGTTACTCCACTAGCATTCCTTCAGTGGTTAGCATACAGCTTGAGAACGTCACTCCACTAGCATCCCTTCAGTGGTTAGCATACATTTGAGAATCTTACTCCACTAGCATCCCTTCAGTGGTTAGCATACAGCTCGAGAACGTTACTCCACTAGCATCCCGTCAGTGGTTAGCATACATTTGAGAATGTTACTCCACTAGCATCCCTTCAGTGCTTAGCATACAGCTCGAGAACGTTACTCCACTAGCATCCCTTCAGTGGTTAGCATACAGCTCGAGAACGTAACTCGACTAGCATCCCTTCAGTGCTTAGCATCTGGCTCGAGAACGTTACTCCACTAGCATCCCTTCAGTGTCTACCCATTGAGAACAGTGTCTTTTTCATGTTGTGAAGCACAATATACCACATAATACTCCTATAATCCCATATTATGCCCCTATCATACTTATATAATGCACTGAAGATCATCACCAGTATACTCACCACTAGAGGTCAGTAGAACCAGGAGGCAGGCCAGTATTGTATTGTAAAGGCTGGTTTATGCTTCTGCGTAGGGGTCGTGATCACGCAATGGCCACGCCGTTGCTCGGACGCCGTCATGACGAGCCCGTGATACTTCTGCGGAGGGATTGCGTGGGGTTTACGTCTCGAAATGCAATTCATTGCCACACCGGTAGAGGGACCAGAATGACCATTCTGGTCATTACATACGGATTACTAGCGAGTTAAAAAAAGTTTACAGAAATGAAGGCAAAAGTTTCTGATTACTGATTGGCGACAACACACACACACACACACACATATATATATATAATTCGCGGACCAATCACAGCCAAAGCCAACGCGTTGGGACGGCGTCGCCTCGACGCGCGTCTTGGATTTGGGGAGGTGCGCGTCGAGGACGTAAAGGGTCCGCAAAGGGTCCGCCGTGGTGGGTCCGCCGTCCCCCAGCGTCGCGTCGACGCGGAAGTCCTTAAGTGTTGTATTGAGTACGTATTATATGTTAAATAACAATACCTTTGATAAACCATATTAAAATACGAGTATATATTATAAATTGTGTATAATATATTAAATATAATACTTAAAAAAACATGTTATATGCTATAATATTTATAAGTATTACATAAAATATATGATACTTAATAATATCTAATTCTCTAAATATAGAATAATTTGTCTAAGATTTTGACAACTGAATTCTCAATATTCCTCAACTCATCAGAAACACTGAGAGAATGACCCAGGACAACCTAGTTTATAGGGTAATAGTATATTATTTATGCTATTAGGACTGCAGAGTCACTCCCCATCTTCCGGAAGAGACTCAAGACTCACTTGTTCAGAGTTCACCTGAACCCTGCATAACATCCATATTTATATTGATATATATTTTAAAAAAAAAATCCTGTTAGTTGTTGTACGTCTTGGCACTTCAATAGCTCTTTGTAACTTGGCACTTACATCAGAGATGTTGTATACTAGCAATGGTTAACCTAGCAATTGAAATGCTTGAAACTTGTTCTGGTGACTTTCTTACTGCATTAACAGAAATGAAATGTTTCACCTTCTTCTGTGAAACGTACTCTTTGTAAGTCGCTTTGGATAAAAGTGTCTGCTAAATGCCCTAAATGTAAATGTAAATGTAACTATATTATTATTATTATTATTATTATTATTATTATTATTATTATTATTATTGTTGTTGTTGTTGTTGTTGTTGTTGTTGTTGTTGTTGTTGTTATTATTATTTATATAGATATCATAATATCCTAACCCTAACCCTGTCCTGTAACTATATTATTATTATTATTATGTATATAGATATCATAATATAATAATAATAATAATAATAATAATAATAATAATAATAATAATAATAATAATAATAACAGTGTAATAACTAATAACTAACCCTAACCCTAACCCTGTCCTGTAACTATATTATTATTATTATTATTTATATAGATATCATAATATAATAATAATAATAATAATAATAATAATAATAATAACAGTGTAATAACAGTGTAATAACAGTGTAATAACTAATAACTAACCCTAACCCTACAGTGTAATAACTAATAACTAACCCTAACCCTAACCCTGTCCTGTAGACCACCAGAAGTTGGACCGGGAGGCGAGGATCTGTCGCTTACTGAAACACCCAAACATTGGTGAGTTTTACTGGATTCTATATAGTGCTACTATTACGACTAACTACTAGTATTACTACTATGTACTTGTAGTATTACTATTGATAAACAAACAAACAAACAAACAGGTGCCACTCCCCTCAGTAAACATCATTTCATGATACCCACACATGAACTAGTATTCTCTCATGATACCTAAGAAGGTGTCAAGACTAGAGGAATCCTTCTGGATAGAGTTCTGATGTTCAGCATGCTTCAACTGACAGCATATATATATATATATATAAAATGAAAAGAGGTCAAATGAAACGGGATGAGTGCTTGTCTCTGCTTCATCCTCCTACACATCCTCCTCCTGTGTGTGTGTGTGTGTGTGTGTGTGTGTGTGTGTGTGTGTGTGTGTGTGTGTGTGTGTGTGTGTGTGTGTGTGTGTGTATCTGTGTGTGAACATACATGCATATTTGTGAAAGGTGGACTCTTCAGGATTCAGAGGTGAAGGGAGAGAAGACCACTGTTCTGTGTTTCCATGGTGATGAGGAGAGAACTGTTTTGTGTTTCCATGGTGATGAGGAGAGAATGTATTTCATTTTGTGTTTGCTCTTATTAACAATATCAAGTGTATCATCATATCATGGTAGGCATGGCTTATATAAACACTTTCATATCAGCTGCATTGTTTGATCATGGGATAATGCATCATAAATACAGAACCTGTTACACAAACACTGCCAGGTTCTGGTTCTGATCTCTCTTCCAGTTTGGGTTCCGTTGTGTTTGATTTGTTTGACGTCTTTCAATGGCGTAACCTAAACTAACACTAACTCTCCATATAACTAACCCTAACTTTCCATTTAACTAACCCTAACTATCAGACTTACCCTAACTATCCATATAACTAACCCTCACTATCCACATAAACTCACCCTAACTATCCATATAGCCTAACCCTGACTATCCGTGTAGACCAACCCTAATTATCTGTATAGACTCAACCTAATATCCACATAGAGTAACCCTAACTACCCATGCAGACTGTTTTGCTAAAAGCGAACACAAAGGCAGCTCTAGTAAACTTTTCTAAAACACAGACGTTCTGAGAGAAAGTGAAGGTTTCACATGGACAACGAACTAACCCTAACGTTGACTGGTGACTGTAGAAGTGTGTGGAAAAACCACCTAAAGCTCAATTTTAACGAGACTGAACAAGACTCTCCATCAACATCAGCCAGCAGCCTGGGTGACACCACCAGATGTCCTTCAAGCTGACATCACTGCTGACAACACTCCTGCAGATTCATGCTCCACAACTTCAGGAGGATACTCCTCACCCTGAAGACCACCCAGGGTTTAGTCCAGGCTCTTGTCATCTTGCATCTAAATGACTGCTTCATCCTTCTGGCTGGTCTGCCCGCATGCGCCATTCCCCATCTTCGTAATGGTGGAGTACTTCTGGTCCGGCCTCAGTAAAGTTCTTTTTTAACATATGAAATGAAGCTCACACAGGGTTGGTGAAAGTGAATTTAGATTGAATGGAATAATAACCAAACGATGACTATTGTGGGCGAGCCACACAGAACCTGTGTGGGCGAGCCACACAGAACCTGTGTGGGCGAGCCACACAGAACCTGTGTGGGCGAGCCACACAGAACCTGTGGTATCTGGTGGAGGTGATCGATGCTCAGGGACCAGCATGAGACCCTCTGGCTTGCAGGTTCTTATGAGTCGTATGACAGAAGTCCCTGTGAGGACAACTGAAAGTGGACATGTTGTTGATAACACCTCAGCTCTTCCTACCAGGTAGCTTCTCACGTGTAGCCGTCTGTATCTTTAGCGCTAACTTTACCAATGCAGACTAATCTATTATAGACTAGCAGCTACATTAGATTAGATTAGATTAGATTCAACTTTATTAACATTTTGCGGAGTACAAGTACAGATACAACGATATGTAATTAGCGTTCTAACCAGAAGTGCAAAGGAGCGATTTAGGTGCAGTTTTGTTCATGAGTAGTGAAATATTGAAAAAGTAGCAGTAGTAATTAAAGTGACAGTAGTAAACAGTAAGTAACAACAGTAAACAATAAACAGATAGTGCAAGTGGAGGTAGAGATTGTAGCGGTATTACGGAAATAACAAGTAACAGACATCTGGTGACTAAGTAGTTATGTTCATGTATAGCAGTGGGATTAGACTTTGTGAGTTTGAATATTGACCCATGGCTTTGGGAGTTTGGTAGACAACAGTTCCTTATATACAGTATATTCCTTAACTAACCTTAACTAACCTGATCTCATCAATGGTCTGTGTCATCAGCGTCCTGGTGCCAACAAGGTGCTGATCATGAGCTTTCTATGTTCTTCTTATTTCAATTTTTTTTTTCTTTTTTCTTTTAGTCCGTCTACATGACAGTATCTCAGAGGAGGGCCATCATTACCTGATATTTGACCTGTGAGTGTTCTCTCTTTTCCTCTCTCTCTCTCTCTCTCTCTCTCTCTCTCTC
>JAXIVH010000012.1:1540000-1603441 GCA_036785325.1 Urophycis tenuis | reverse complement strand
TTCTCTCTCTCTCTCTCTCTCTATCTCCATGTGTTTGTGTTGTCTCTCTTGCTCTCCCCATATGATCGTGTTGTCTCTCTCTCTCCATATGATTGTCTCTCTCTCAGAGTAACTGGGGGAGAGCTATTTGAAGATATTGTAGCAAGAGAATACTACAGTGAAGCTGATGCCAGGTGAGTGAACGTACTTCCTCCTAGCCCCTCACCCTGACCCCTGACCCTGACCTATAGACTGAGCCTAAGCCCTAAACTGTCCATGAAAATGCCTTTCTAAGCCTGTCCTTTGTCTGGGTAATGGACACCAGCCTGTTTGTTATTCCAGCCACTGTATTCAGCAGATATTGGAGGCAGTCCTTCACTGTCACCAGATGGGTGTCGTTCACCGCGACCTCAAGGTACAACCTGAATATTTACCATCTATTCATATTCAAAATGTTATGATTTTACCTTCAATCATCACTCATGTGTAAACTGTGACTGTCAAATGTAAGGGTTGTGATGTTGTGATTAGATTCAACTTTGGACATTCTCAATATTTATTAGATATGGGAAAGAAATGTGTTCTCTGCATTTGACCCATCCTATGGTACATAGGAGCAGTGAGCTGCTATGTACTTGGGGAGCAAGTTGTGGTTCAGTTTCTTGATCAAGGACACTTTGACATGCGGACAGTTGGAGGAGGGGAATCGAACCACCGACCTGCTCTGTCCATCCGCTCTACCCACTGAGCCACCGCCGCCCCAACTAGTGTGATGTCACAATGTTAGAGTTGTGATGTCACAATGTGAGGGTGGTGATGTCACAATGTTACGGTTGGGATGTAACAATGTGAGGGTAGTGATGTTACAAAGTTTGTGTAGCAATGTTAGGATTTTAGAGGCAGTAAAAGGGCAGCATGGGCATGACGCTCCTGATTCAACGTGAAGCCACACAGGGAGCCATAGACCTGTGGTCAGTGAACACCTGCAGAGGGCAGATTGTTGGAGGGACTGCATCTCATTGTCTTCATGGGATTTCTTTTCTCTCCATTGCAAGGGAACTTCATCTGGTTTTCTCACTTGTAGGGGCATCAAAGGGGGTTAGGTTTACTAACCCTCACCTTGAGTGAGTAACCCTTGTGAGTTGTTCAGTTGTCATCAGAAAGGCGCCTGTAGGGAACCTCCAGAAGAATTTATTGTATTGGCACCATATCAAATATTCTCCAGGGGAGAGAGGGATCTCTCACTTCTCCTTTGGAGGAGCACCTCATGATGTTCTCTCACCTGTAGAAGTGTCCTATACAGCACTGTACCCATTTCTCCACTGGAAGGTGCACCCTTTGGGACACTATCACATAGGATTAACGTAGAGGATACTTCATCACAACAGACAGGGCACCCATACGGGACACCAAGTCTGGATCATCGTAAGGGCACCTTAGGGCACCGCATCATGTTTCCACCCTGAGAAGGTCACTCATTCAGGCACGGTATCGATGGTTCTTGCTTGAGAGGACACATCATTATAATGTGTTGCATGAAGGGCACTCACTCATTCATTTCTCATGTGAAGGGCAACTTGTATTTGCTACTATTCCCCCTGAGACTGATAGGGATTATTATCATTTTCTTTTCTGCACTCTCTCTCTCTGCAGCTTTAAACATACAACTGTACTTTGCATGTTAGTATAGTACTAAAGATGATAATACAGGCATGTGATTTCTAACCCCAGCCAGAGAATCTGCTGCTGGCCTCCAAGTCAAAGGGAGCTGCAGTCAAGTTGGCAGACTTTGGCCTGGCCATCGAAGTGGAGGGCGAACAGCAAGCCTGGTTTGGTAAGAACTGCTTGTAATAACCACTCTGTCAACACGTTGTAATAACTACACTGTCTACATATTGTAATAACCACTCTGTCAACACGTTGTAGTAACTACACTGTCTACATATTGTAATAACTACTCTGTCTACACGTTGTAATAACTACCTTCAACACGTTGTATTAACTACACTGTCTACATATTGTAATAACTACTCTCTCTACACGTTGTAATAACTACTGTCAACACGTTGTAATAACTACACTGTCTACATATTGTAATAACTACTCTGTCTACACGTTGTAATAACTACCTTCAACACGTTGTAAAAACTACACTGTCTACATATTATAATAACTACTCTGTCAACACGTTATAATAACTACACTGTCTACATATTGTAATATTACAATATGTAGACAGTGTAGTTATTACAACGTGTTGACAGAGTAGTTATTACAATTGTAATATTACAATATGTAGACAGTGTAGTTATTACAACGTGTTGACAGAGTAGTTATTACAACGTGTAGACAGAGTAGTTATTACAAAATGTAGACAGTGTAGTTATTACAACGTGTTGACAGTAGTTATTACATATTTTTAATTAATTGCATGCAGAATAGTTCATTATTAACACCTAACTAAAAGAGTTTTGATAATGCTGTCAATTTTGAATATATTTTTGTATGCCATTGGATATACAAAAGACTTCCATTCTGGCCGAGCTTGACCTGATAAGAAGCTATCAACCTCAATACCCCTGCTGCCTGCTGAATCACAGCCTCACACTCCAGAGTCCTGCCAGACAATCTGGGGCTTGTAGTTTTACACCTCCATGCAGAATAAAGGTTCTGTGTGTTACAGGCTTTGCTGGGACTCCAGGGTATCTCTCTCCAGAGGTTTTGAGGAAGGATCCATACGGCAAAGCTGTGGACCTTTGGGCCTGTGGTTGGTTCTACTTTTATTAGGCGTAACTCTATACATGTTGTTTCTATCAGGTGTAACTCTATACATGTTGTTTCTATCAGGTGTGATTCTATACATGTTGTTTCTATCAGGTGTGATTCTATACATCTTGCTGGTGGGGTATCCGCCCTTCTGGGATGAAGACCAACATCGACTCTACCAGCAGATCAAGGCTGGAGCATACGATGTAATGATGTCATAGACCACATGACCTTAATGATGTCAAAGACCACATGACCTTAATGACGTAATGTTATAGATCACGTGACCTTGATCGCATGTTGATTATGTAATGCAGGTTTGCAAACCCCTGGGCAAGTAAGTAAGCAAATCATGGACCAACTTGAGTGTGAAGCAGCGTGGCGAGACACAGCCACATGTTGAGAGAGAAACTCCAGGAACAGGGAGGCTGTCCCTCATGTTTCACGTCCAGGAGACTGGACTGTAGGGGGCTCTAGAAATAACGCTCTAGATTCTCAAGCCCCATACTCTGGACATGGTGATTCTACTCATCGCTCAGTTCTTGACACATTTATGAGTGATGTCAAGCTACAAGTCACTCTTTAATTGTCAACATGTTAAAAACAAATTCAAAGCCTACTGTAGACACAAATGTATCGTATATTGATTTGATGTGCAAGACTAAAGGCTAAAATGTAGGACTTCCTTCTTGAAGTTCCCTTCACCGGAGTGGGACACAGTGACTCCAGAGGCCAAAGACCTCATCAATAAGATGCTGACCATCAACCCAGGAAAACGCATTACTGCTGCAGAAGCCCTGAAACACCCCTGGATCTCAGTAAGACTAAGCCTCACCCCCTGACACTAACCATATCCCATTACTGCTGCAGAAGCCCTGAAACACCCCTGGATCTCAGTAAGACTAAGCCTCACCCCCTGACACTAACCATATCCCATTACTGCTGCAGAAGCAGTTAAACACCCCTGGATCTCAGTAAGACTAAGCCTCACCCCCTGACACTAACCATATCCCATTACTGCTGCAGAAGCCCTGAAACACCCCTGGATCTCAGTAAGACTAAGCCTCACCCCCTGACACTAACCATAACCCATTACTGCTGCACAAGCAGTTAAACACCCCAAGATCTCAGTAAGACTAAGCCTCACCCCCTGACACTAACCATATCCCATTACTGCTGCAGAAGCAGTTAAACACCCCAAGATCTCAGTAAGACTAAGCCTCACCCCCTGACACTAACCATATCCCATTACTGCTGCAGAAGCAGTTAAACACCCCTGGAACTCAGTAAGACTAAGCCTCACCCCCTGACACTAACCATATCCCATTACTGCTGCAGAAGCAGTTAAACACCCCTGGATCTCAGTAAGACTAAGCCTCACCCCCTGACACTAACCATATCCCATTACTGCTGCAGAAGCAGTTAAACACCCCTGGATCTCAGTAAGACTAAGCCTCACCCCCTGACACTAACCATATCCCATTACTGCTGCAGAAGCAGTTAAACACCCCTGGATCTCAGTAAGACTAAGCCTCACCCCCTGACACTAACCATATCCCATTACTGCTGCAGAAGCCCTGAAACACCCCTGGATCTCAGTAAGACTAAGCCTCACCCCCTGACACTAACCATATCCCATTACTGCTGCACAAGCAGTTAAACACCCCAAGATCTCAGTAAGACTAAGCCTCACCCCCTGACACTAACCATATCCCATTACTGCTGCAGAAGCAGTTAAACACCCCAAGATCTCAGTAAGACTAAGCCTCACCCCCTGACACTAACCATATCCCATTACTGCTGCAGAAGCAGTTAAACACCCCTGGATCTCAGTAAGACTAAGCCTCACCCCCTGACACTAACCATATCCCATTACTGCTGCACAAGCAGTTAAACACCCCAAGATCTCAGTAAGACTAAGCCTCACCCCCTGACACTAACCATATCCCATTGCTGCTGCAGAAGCAGTTAAACACCCCTGGATCTCAGTAAGACTAAGCCTCACCCCCTGACACTAACCATATCCCATTACTGCTGCAGAAGCAGTTAAACACCCCTGGATCTCAGTAAGACTAAGCCTCACCCCCTGACACAAACCATATCCCATTACTGCTGCAGAAGCCCTGAAACACCCCTGGATCTCAGTAAGACTAAGCCTCACCCCCTGACACTAACCATATCCCAATACTGCTGCAGAAGCAGTTAAACACCCCTGGATCTCAGTAAGACTAAGCCTCACCCCCTGACACTAACCATATCCCATTACTGCTGCACAAGCAGTTAAACACCCCAAGATCTCAGTAAGACTAAGCCTCACCCCCTGACACTAACCATAACCCATTACTGCTGCACAAGCAGTTAAACACCCCAAGATCTCAGTAAGACTAAGCCTCACCCCCTGACACTAACCATATCCCATTACTGCTGCAGAAGCAGTTAAACACCCCAAGATCTCAGTAAGACTAAGCCTCACCCCCTGACACTAACCATATCCCATTACTGCTGCAGAAGCAGTTAAACGCCCCTGGATCTCAGTAAGACTAAGCCTCACCCCCTGACACTAACCATATCCCATTACTGCTGCAGAAGCAGTTAAACACCCCTGGATCTCAGTAAGACTAAGCCTCAACCCCTGACACTAACCATATCCCATTACTGCTGCAGAAGCAGTTAAACACCCCTGGATTTCAGTAAGACTAAGCCTCAACCCCTGACACTAACCATATCCCATTACTGCTGCAGAAGCAGTTAAACACCCCTGGATCTCAGTAAGACTAAGCCTCACCCCCTGACACAAACCATATCCCATTACTGCTGCAGAAGCCCTGAAACACCCCTGGATCTCAGTAAGACTAAGCCTCACCCCCTGACACTAACCATATCCCAATACTGCTGCAGAAGCAGTTAAACACCCCTGGATCTCAGTAAGACTAAGCCTCACCCCCTGACACTAACCATATCCCATTACTGCTGCACAAGCAGTTAAACACCCCAAGATCTCAGTAAGACTAAGCCTCACCCCCTGACACTAACCATAACCCATTACTGCTGCACAAGCAGTTAAACACCCCAAGATCTCAGTAAGACTAAGCCTCACCCCCTGACACTAACCATATCCCATTACTGCTGCAGAAGCAGTTAAACACCCCAAGATCTCAGTAAGACTAAGCCTCACCCCCTGACACTAACCATATCCCATTACTGCTGCAGAAGCAGTTAAACGCCCCTGGATCTCAGTAAGACTAAGCCTCACCCCCTGACACTAACCATATCCCATTACTGCTGCAGAAGCAGTTAAACACCCCTGGATCTCAGTAAGACTAAGCCTCAACCCCTGACACTAACCATATCCCATTACTGCTGCAGAAGCAGTTAAACACCCCTGGATTTCAGTAAGACTAAGCCTCAACCCCTGACACTAACCATATCCCATTACTGCTGCAGAAGCAGTTAAACACCCCTGGATCTCAGTAAGACTAAGCCTCACCCCCTGACACTAACCATATCCCATTACTGCTGCAGAAGCAGTTAAACACCCCAAGATCTCAGTAAGACTAAGCCTCACCCCCTGACACTAACCATATCCCATTACTGCTGCAGAAGCCCTGAAACACCCCTGGATCTCAGTAAGACTAAGCCTCAACCCCTGACACTAACCATATCCCATTACTGCTGCAGAAGCAGTTAAACACCCCTGGATCTCAGTAAGACTAAGCCTCAACCCCTGACACTAACCATATCCCATTACTGCTGCAGAAGCAGTTAAACACCCCTGGATCTCAGTAAGACTAAGCCTCACCCCCTGACACTAACCATATCCCATTACTGCTGCAGAAGCAGTTAAACACCCCAAGATCTCAGTAAGACTAAGCCTCACCCCCTGACACTAACCATATCCCATTACTGCTGCACAAGCAGTTAAACACCCCAAGATCTCAGTAAGACTAAGCCTCACCCCCTGACACTAACCATATCCCATTGCTGCTGCAGAAGCAGTTAAACACCCCTGGATCTCAGTAAGACTAAGCCTCACCCCCTGACACTAACCATATCCCATTACTGCTGCAGAAGCAGTTAAACACCCCTGGATCTCAGTAAGACTAAGCCTCACCCCCTGACACAAACCATATCCCATTACTGCTGCAGAAGCCCTGAAACACCCCTGGATCTCAGTAAGACTAAGCCTCACCCCCTGACACTAACCATATCCCAATACTGCTGCAGAAGCAGTTAAACACCCCTGGATCTCAGTAAGACTAAGCCTCACCCCCTGACACTAACCATATCCCATTACTGCTGCACAAGCAGTTAAACACCCCAAGATCTCAGTAACCTATGTTTCACACATCTGATTAATTAAAATTTTAGATTAACAATACAAAATCTTATTCCAGACGAGCTACAATCTAGGTTTTAATTAATCCGCTTCAAATTAGTTTCTAACAATCAGTTGCTGGGGCGGGGATCTCTAACAGGGAACACCACTTCAGCACTAGTACAGCAATAGTACACTTGGCGGGAAGAGGAGATAAAACATCCTGTCTGGACAATGACCTCCGAAAAACAACAGGCCTGTGAAGTTCTCCCATACCTCGTAGCTCTCCTCTGCCTGGCGCCGCCTGATTCACCCACCACACCCCAACGACTGACACCAGCCTGTACCATCTCACATCTCTGCCTGGATACTGAAACACAGCATCCTCGCCCTGCAGTAAAGTGACTCTTTGTCTCGCTAGCATCGCTCCACTGTGGCCTCCTGTATGCACCGCCAAGAGACAGTCGAGTGTTTGAAGAAATTCAATGCCAGGAGAAAGCTCAAGGTAAGCTGCCGACCTACCATGCACCTACCATGAGCCATGAACCTACCATGTACCATGAACCTACCATGAACCTTCTACTATTGCACCTTAGCAACTTAGCATCATTGAGTTCACTGTGAATGTTCTACTTCCTCTGCTGTGAAATGTATACGCCCACTGTCTGTCTGGGTGTATATTTTGCACTATTTTGTTATTGCACTATTATGTTATTTATTATGTTATATGTTGTCTGTTACAATTATTGCACATTTGGAGTTTGGACAAACACAATTTCGATCCTCTGTATAATTACTTGCACAAATTGTATTGTAGGTGTGACAACAAAGTTCACTTTGACTTTGACTTTGAACCTACCATGAACCCCTTCACTGCATTCTTATCCCAGAAGTTCTGCTCTTTCACAGCTCTTTCTTCTGTGTTAGTCGAGTTATTATATGTATATATTATTATGTTGGACCCTTGTTAGCATGACACCATATGTCTATGTGGGACAGAGGTTATTAAACCTCTTCCTGGGTCGTTAATCCCCCCAAATACTTCACATGTAAAACTATGAGTTACATTTCAGCATACAGCTTCCTTTCACCAACACCATTGTTTTGAAAAAGGAAAACATTTATTCACATGAACATTTCAAAGCAAAGGGGATTCAGAACACCAACAGACCTCCAGAACCTGTACCCTGTAAGCTGACATGTTTTGTTGGTATGTAGTGGGTACATCTTCTGTGATATGTGATGTTATATGATACTCTTGTCCATCACTTGAATACATATCAGTAATTGCATGTTGATTCATAACATAAGGTTATGTTACTAGAAAATATCCCTGTTAACTCACTGTCTCTTTCCTTAGGGCGCCATCCTAACCACAATGTTGGCTACCAGGAATTTTTCAGGTGAGACATTGACAACTGACTAACCCCAACACTTATGACCTGAAGACTAACCCCAACACTTATAACCTGAAGACTAACCCCAACACTTATGACCTGAAGACTAACCCCAACACTTATGACCTGAAGACTAACCCCAAAACTTATGACCTCATGACTAACCCCAACACTTATGACCTGAAGACTAACCCCAACACTTATGACCTGAAGACTAACCCCAAAACTTATGACCTGAAGACTAACCCCAAAACTTATGACCTCATGACTAACCCCAACACTTATGACCTGAAGACTAACCCCAACACTTATGACCTGAAGACTAACCCCAACACTTATGACCTGAAGACTAACCCCAAAACTTATGACCTCATGACTAACCCCAACACTTATGACCTGAAGACTAACCCCAACACTTATGACCTGAAGACTAACCCCAAAACGTATGACCTCATGACTAACCCCAACACTTATGACCTGATGACTAACCCCAACACTTATGACCTGAAGACTAACCCCAACACTTATGACCTGAAGACTAACCCCAAAACTTATGACCTCATGACTAACCCCAACATTTATGACCTGAAGACTAACCCCAACACTTATGACCTGAAGACTAACCCCAAAACTTATGACCTCATGACTAACCCCAACACTTATGACCTGAAGACTAACCCCAACACTTATGACCTGAATACTAACCCCAAAACTTATGACCTCATGACTAACCCCAACACTTACTACCTCATGACTAACCCCAACACTTATGACCTCATGACTAACCCCAACACTTATGACCTCATGACTAACCCCAACACTTATGACCTCATGACTAACCCCAACACTTATGACCTCATGACTAACCCCAACACTTAAGATAAGATATTCCTTTATTAATCCCCCTTAGGAGAAATTCACAGTGACCAGCAGTACAGTGGATAGATTAGTGCAATAAGAGCCTGACTAAAGTCAATAAACAATAAATAGATCTACCTAGACAAGATTAGGTTAAAATACTTTAAATTAATCTTATGACCTGAAGACTAACGCCAACACTTATGACCTCATGACTAACCCCAACACTTATGACCTCATGACTAACCCCAACACTTATGACCTCATGACTAACCCTAACACTTATGACCTCATGACTAACTCCAACACTTATGACCTCATGACTAACCCCAACATTTATGACCTGAAGACTAACCCCGACACTTATGACCTCATGACTAACTCCAACACTTATGACCTCATGACTAACCCCAACACTTATTACCTCATGACTAACCCCAACACCTATGACCTCATGACTAACCTCAACACTTACGACCTCATGACTGACCCCAACACTTATGACCGCAGGAGTTTTGTTAGTTAATAGTGCTAGTTAATCCTAGCCCCAGTTAGTTTTGCTAAATGTTGCTTAACTATGCCGTAAGTAATTATTCATTATTAGTGACGGAATAATTTACAGGGTCCAAATAATTAAATGTTTGTGTGTCAGAAAGAGAGGATTGGTCCCCTTAAAGGAAACTTAATACCTGACACACACACACACACACAAACACACACACGCACACGCACCATATCTATTGATAGCTCTAGCTAGGAGAAACCACTTGAGAGGGGAGGGCAGAGGGGGAGTGACAGAGAGACAGAGGGACAGCAGGAGAGAGGTCAGGAATGTGCTCTGTCTCTCTTGTGAGATCTCTAACCAGTGCTCCAAGCCAGAGCTTCAACTAAGGACGAGAGAAAGAAACTAAGAAAAAACTGCCTTCACAATCAATCCAGAATTTATATTACAGCATATTCATTTATAATGAACCCCCCACTCTAGAATCATCACACACATTCTCCTCCAGAGAGTTGAGTCCCTTGCTAAAGAGCTATGGGATCTCATCTGTTCTCCTCTCTTCTCCTCCCTTCTGTGCCTTTTTCTCTCACTCTTCTACTCCTCTTCCTCCTCATTATCATCCCTCACTCAGGAGGGAAGAGTGGAGCCAACAAAAAAACTGATGGTGTCAAGGTAAGAGTGATTTACTGTATATATTGTATATAGTGGTCTATATTCCATTCAGTGTTCTAGTCTGTATCTTTTATTACAAAGTAGGTCTTCTGTCATGGTAAATTATAGATTTACCTTTGATATGGTACTCTTTATATTATATTATGTATTTTGCATTACAAGGTTAGAGTCTTCTGTCATAGTAAATGGGATTTATTGCCGATATTCTATATTGTATATAATATTACATATTACAGTAGTAAATATAATTATGGATTATGATTTATGGATTAATTCCTGCCCTTTTGACTATTAATCCATAATTTACTTTATGTATTATCTATTACATATTGTAGATTATATTCTTTATTCTATATATTATTATATTCTATATTCAATATATAATATTGAATATATATATAATATACAATATATAACGATATATATATATGATATTGATTAGTTATTCCATTATCAGATAGAAAATAATTATTCATTTAGTTACAAATTAACATTTCTTCATTCACTTAAAGACCTAGATATATGAATTACATATAGACATTTATTAGATAAAGATATCTACATGATATTCTATATTATAATATACTATATATATATATTAGATAGCCATATTGATATATATATATATATATATTGATTCATATACAAAAGAAAAGCCGGGTGCTGGGTGTCGGTGTCTGAGACCCAAAACGCCCCATGACCTCCCTGGAGATGATTAAAGTCTCCATCTATCTATCCATTTATAATATAGCTAAATGAGATGTACATACTGCATATTATATATATTATATTATATATATTAAACACCACAACCCACACCTCATGACTGTTTTCCTAAGCCGTTGTTACTTTATGTCTTCTCACATGTCTTTCTTACATTACCGGAAAAATCCTGGACATTTGCAAATTTTGGATTTAGCACATTTGGCACATTTGCACATCTACTTTGCACAATTTATATCTGCACATCTATTTTTATATCTACACCTCAGTCAGACTCAGTTACCAATTGCACTGTTCATCTCAATAGGATGATTACTATGTATGAATATAGGTTTTATTTTTTTCATTTGATCTGATTCTAAGAGCTTGCATATAATTTTATCTTAATTTAGGTAAATCTATTTATTACAATATACTGTATATATTTTAGCCATAGGAGTGTATTACAAATATATCTGAGTTAAGATATATATACAGTATATAGGATAAATATCTTAAATCTGAAAGGTATCCGAAGTGTTGTCCTTCATGTTGTCAGGAATCATCTGAGAGCACCAACACAACCATAGAAGACGAAGACACACGTGGTACACACACACACACACACACACACACCTACACACACACATACACACACACACACCTACACACACACACACACACACACCTACACACACACACTCACACGCACACACGTACACACACACCTACACGCACCTACACACACACACACAGACACACACACACCTACACACACACACCTACACTCACACACCTACACGCACACACAGACACAACTAACACACACACACACACCTACAAATACACACACACACACACACACCCACATACACACACACCTACACTCACACACACACACCTACACACACACTCACATATGCACACACACCTACACACACACACCTACACACACACACACACCCACACACACACAGACACACACACACACACACACACACACACACACACACACATACACACACACACACACACACACACACACACACACACACACACTCTACAATAATAATAGGGGCGGCAGTAGAGAGGGTGGTCAGAGCGGGTTGTCCACTCACCGTAGGGTCAGCGGTTCGATCCCCTTGATCCCCCTCCTCCAACTGTCCACATGTCGACCCTACAAATGTACTGATTGTAAGTCGCCTTGGACAAAAGCGTCTGCTAAATGCTGCCTTTACCCTTTACACACTCAAGTGCACACACACGCATGGACATAAACTATATCTATATAAAGTGTGTTATGATAAATTCTGTTATGGATTGGCTATCTATACTATATAAATACAATTGAATTGAATCATTCAAGGAAAGGTGCTGTAGGTAAGATAAATAGAAGAGGGAAAAGACCAAAGTCCTGGAACTTAGGGTTATCCACCGGTTAACTCAGAAACAAACTAATAATCATTTCTAGTTCTCAACCACCAAGTGTGCCTCATCACATCTTGTTCACTTACTTCAATTCATTAAGCAGCATCTGAAACGATCATCTAGAGATGAGCTTTTGTCCAATATTCCCTTTGTTTTTATGTCCATTGTGTTGAAATGTGGTTATTTTACACTTGGGTGCATTAAGGGTCAGGGCTCATGAAGATATGGTTAGGGTTAGGGTTAACCCTAACAGATCTCTCACCCTAGGGTTAGGGTTAACCCTAACCTATTTTAGGGTTAGGGTTAACCCTAGGGTTTTCACGAGGTACAGGGTGGAAGAAGGGCTTTAACAATTGGGTGCTTTCATAAATGATAAACGATTTATGTATGTGTTTTTTGTTTGTTTGTTTTGTTTTGTTTTTTGTTATTTGTTTAAAAATATGTATTATGTAAATATATATGTTGGGCAAAAAAAAAGAGAAAAAGATTGTTAATTGAGTTGTAGTGGAGAAGGGGTAGGTACAAATAAGCACACGCTTCACCCTCCTCCTTTTCGGACATGTGGGGTGCACATTATTAATTTTGTTTTGACTATTGTTACTGTTGTGTTGATTATTATTTTTATTGGATTTGTTTGTTTGTTTGTTTTTTTCACTTATTTTGTTGTATTATGCGCACATGTTCGAAATAAACTAAACTAAACTAAACTAAACTGGGGTCAACCCTAACCCTTACCATGCTTTTATTTTAGTCTCATTTTCTTTATTGAACACTTTTTGTGTTCTCTTTTTCTATTTTTTCATGCACTATGTAATAGTTTGTTTTAGAAACACTGCTAACCCTAATATAAGCACAGCTTTACTTACCTACTATAGCGAATAGAGGTAAACATGTACTAGAGCATCATCAAGTGATTCATTTTGTCTCCGTCTGCAGTGAGGAAACAAGACATCATTAAAGTGACCGAACAACTGATTGAGGCAATAAGCAACGGAGACTTTGAGGGTTACACGTAAGCCTTTCACACACCCATCATTTCTCACCCTCACCTTCTCACCTATCTGTCACCCATCTCCCCCTATCCCTAACCCATCTCTCACCCTAACCCTATCTCTAGCCTAAACCACTCAACCATTATCTCTGATCCTGAAGCCTGTCTGTCTATGGACCTGCCTGTTTCTCAGGAAAATGTGTGATCCAGCAGTGACGGCGTTTGAGCCAGAAGCTCTGGGGAACCTGGTGGAGGGCCTGGACTTCCATCGCTTCTACTTTGAGAACCGTGAGAAGAAACTAAATATAATTAAAATAAAATTATATATATATATAATGGCATGCCGTTCAGGAAATTAATCTTTGAATATATTGAATGAAACTTTGAATATATGGAGTGAACCTTGAATATATTGAATGAAACTTTGAATATATGGAGTGAACCTTTGAATATATGGAATGAAACTTTGAATATATGGAGTGAACCTTTGAATATATTGAATGAAGCTTGAATATATGGAGTGAACCTTTGAATATATTGAATGAAGCTTGAATATATGGAGTGAACCTTTGAATATATTGAATGAAGCTTGAATATATGGAGTGAACCTTTGAATATATTGAATGAAACTTTGAATATATGGAGTGAACCTTGAATATATGGAATGAAACTTGAATATATGGAGTGAACCTTTGAATATATTGAATGAAACTTTGAATATATGGAGTGAACCTTGAATATATTGAATGAAGCTTGAATATATGGAGTGAACCTTGAATATATTGAATGAAGCTTGAATATATGGAGTGAACCTTTGAATATATTGAATGAAACTTTGAATATATTGAATGAACCTTTTTGAATATATTGAATGAAACTTGATTGATGCCAGGCTTCACGGCAGTGGCTGTGGCCATCTTGTATAACTTGTGGACGCTGCAGCCAAAACTGAGTGACAATGAGTCAGGCCGCTCGCAATCTCGTTGCAGTAATTTTAAACAACGAGGACATGATAAACACACTGGCGAATGCGTGCTAAAATCCTCCCGACACCCCTGCCCAATACCCTGCCCGTTCTTCTGACGAAGAAATTCACTTCGCGAATTCACTTCGCTCTGACGCGGCACTTCTCTGGGACTGGAGAAGCTGCTGCGGCTACACGGATTTGGTGAACTGAAGGAGAAGCTCTTCATATGTTGTTCAGATACAATACGAATCACATTCATAGACCAATGCAGGCTGAATATTTAGTTTAGTATTAAACGTATTTGATGATCGGCAACACATTGTCAGCTTTGGGCACGTTACTCACACAGCGGACTGCGGACGGAAAGACAAATGCATAATGAGATTTGCCGAAACTTTGAATATATTTTATGAATCTTACATGTTACAGCGATTAATACAGCAGCAATATATATATTTTTAAATTCCATAGTAATTATCTCCGTAAGGCATAATCTCATTTGACTGTCCGTCCGCAGTCCGCTGTGTGAGTAACGTGCCCAAAGCTGACAATGTGTTGCCGATCATCAAATACGTTCAATACTAAACTAAATATTTACCCTGCATTGGTCTATAAATGTGGGTGATTCGTATTGTATCTAAACAAAATATGAGAGTTTCTCCTTCA
Source organism: Urophycis tenuis (assembly GCA_036785325.1). Classification (NCBI taxonomy): domain Eukaryota; kingdom Metazoa; phylum Chordata; class Actinopteri; order Gadiformes; family Phycidae; genus Urophycis; species Urophycis tenuis. Next base: position 1,588,198 of record JAXIVH010000012.1, on the reverse strand, counting down.
GTTTACGAAATCCGTGTAGCCGCAGCAGCTTCTCCAGTCCCGGAGAAGTGCCGCGTCAGAGCGCAGTGCCATTACGCTCGGCCATTCACTTTACCTTCATTAAATCACCTGAAAACTATATCAAGCTAACCATTCTTGTGCCCGTACACCTTTCTTGTGTACGGGCGGAGATTGTACATAGGGGCTGTTGTGGGGCACTCCTGTGAGGTGGAGGGTTATGTTCAGGTTGGCCCGATAAGCAGCTGCCTGGCCCGTTGTAGTTGGTCTACCACGGTTAAAAAGGAGCGAATTTCTTTGTCAGAAGAACGGGCAGGGGTATCGGGAGGATTTTAGCACGCATTCGCCAGTGTGTTTATCATGTCCTCATTGTTTAAAATTGCTGCAACGAGATTGCGAGCGGCCTGACTCATTGTCACTGTTTTAGCTGCAGCATCCACAAGTTACACAAGATGGCCGCAGGCACTGCCGTGAAGTCAGTCAAGTTTCATTCAATATATTCAAAGGTTCATTCAATATATTCAAAGTTTCATTCAATATATTCAAGAGTTCACTCCATATATTCAAGTTTCATTCAATATATTCAAGGTTCACTCCATATATTCAAAGTTTCATTCCATATATTCAAAGTTTCATTCAATATATTCAAAGGTTCACTCCATATATTCAAGTTTCATTCCACAACTCAAAGTTTCATTCAATATATTCAAAGGTTCACTCCATATATTCAAGTTTCATTCCATATATTCAAGGTTCACTCTATATATTAAAGTTTCACTCCATATATTCAAGTTTCATTCCATATATTCAAGGTTCACTCTATATATTAAAGTTTCACTCCATATATTCAAAGTTTCATTCCATATATTCAAGTTGCATTCAATATATTCAAAGGTTCACTCTATATATTCAAGTTTCATTCCATATATTCAAGGTTCACTCCATATATTCAAGTTTCACTCCATATATTCAAAGTTTCATTCCATATATTCAAGTTTCATTCAATATATTCAAAGGTTCACTCCATATATTCAAGTTTCATTCCATATATTCAAGGTTCACTCCATATATTCAAAGTTTCATTCAATATATTCAAGGTTCACTCCATATATTCAAAGTTTCATTCAATATATTCAAAGTTTCATTCAATATATTCAAGGTTCACTCCATATATTCAAGTTTCATTCCATATATTCAAGGTTCACTCCATATATTCAAGTTTCATTCCATATATTCAAGGTTCACTCCATATATTCAAGTTTCATTCCATATATTCAAGGTTCACTCCATATATTCAAAGTTTCATTCAATATATTCAAAGGTTCATTCAATATATTCAAGGTTCACTCCATATATTCAAAGTTTCATTCAATATATTCAAAGATTAATTTTCTGAACGGCATGCCATAATATATATATATATATATATATATATATATATATATATATATATATATATATATATATATATATATATACAGTATATATATATATATTTATATATGTATATATATATATACATACACACACACATGCAGGGGATTTCCTAACCTTAATCGAACATGTGTGTGTGGCCTCACATCCATGATAAGCTCCAAAAGAGTTGGCAGCGGCATTGCCTAGGTGACAGGCTAGCCCTCACCTATCATAGAACCTAGACAGGCTAACTCTAACCTGGCATAGTGCCTAGACAGGCTAACTCTAACCTAGCATAGTGCCTAGACAGGCTAACTCTAACCTAGCATAGTGCCTAGACAGGCTAACCCTAAGCTAGCACAGTGCCTAAACAGGCCAACCCTAACCTATCACAGTGCCTAGACAGGCCAACCCTAACCTAGCATAGTGCCTAGACAGGCTAACTCTAACCTAGCATAGTGCCTAGACAGGCTAACTCTAACCTAGCATAGTGCCTAGACAGGCCAACCCTAACCTAGCATAGTGCCTAGACTCGCCAACCATTGCCTAGCATAACCCTCACCCTCACCTAACTCTGTTTAGACAGGCTAACCCTAACCTAAGCCAACCTAGCAGTAGAGGAGATGCTCATTTTTGACATGGTGCTTTACACTACTTACCTGACAGGTCTGCCTGTAACACTCAAGCATAGGAATACAACTCTTTAACCAGAAGACCAATATGTTGAAGTCAGTCTGCAATTGCAATTATGCAATTTCCCTCAGGGATCATTTCTGTCTGTCTGTCTGTCTGTCTTTGTGTCTATCTGTGTGTGTGTGTGTGTGTGTGTGTGTGTGTGTGTGTGTGTGTGTGTGTGTGTCTTTGTGTCTGTCTGTCTGTCTGTCTGTCTGTCTGTCTGTCTGTGTGCAGTGTGGTCCAGGAACAGTAAGCCGGTCCACACCACTATCCTCAACCCCCACATCCACCTGCTGGGGGAGGAGGCGGCCTGCATCGCCTACATCAGGGTCACTCAGTACATCGACCCCAACGGAACCCCTAGGACTGCCCAATCAGAGGAGAGCAGGGTGTGGCATCGTAGAGATGGGAAGTGGCAGATCGTCCATTTTCATCGCTCAGGGTCAGCCTCCACACTCAGCAAGTAAGAGACCTGACCTACTCCCCCTTTAAACTGTGACTACCTTACCCTTTGAACCCTGACCTACTCCCCCTTTTAACTGTGACTAACTTACCCTTTGAACCCTGACCTACTCCCCCTTTAAACTGTGACTACCTTACCCTTTGAACCCTGACCAACTCACCCTTTAAACCCTGACCTACTAACCCTAAACCCTAACCCTTCTAAGACTTTTAACCCTAACCTAACAAGACATTAAACCCTAAACCCTCTAAGGCTTTTAACCCTAACCTAACAAGACATTAAATCCTAAACCCTCTAAGGCTTTTAACCCTAACCTACTGAGACATTAAACCCTAACCCCTCTAAGACTTTTAACCCTAACCTACTGAGAGTTAAACATGTTGTTCTTCTTCCTCCAGTTAGGTGATCTTCAGAGGGAGCTTCAACAGATCTGAATGAAACTGACAGCAAGTTGATGAAGCCAGTTGTCTTTGGGAAGAAGTACCAAAACTAACCAATCAAATGATGAGGCTGTTCCTCTCCTCTTGCTGTTTGGCCTCTGATTGGACAGGTGCTGGGTGTTAGCTTCAGTATCGACCAACCAGTCATGGCAGTACAAGACAGAAGATGACATCATCTGTGTAGACTGCAGCATACTACACATGTACACCACAGAATGTTCAACATGTACACCACACAATATAAAGGTTTATGAATGGTTCATTTGACTGTAAATGCGTGAGTGAGATTCATGTTTTGTTCAAACTTGACATTGTTACTTGACTTCTCATGGCTGCTTTCTTTTAGTCTCTCCTCTAATTGTTCTTCCACGCATCCCACGTCTTCCCATTGAACAGCACCTCCAAACCAAGTAGTCTGGGGGACTCCTCTCCCCAGTACAGCTACTACTACTACTACTGCTACTACTACTACTACTACTACTGCTACTGCTACTACTACTACTACTAATAATAATAATAATAATAATAATAATATGTAATATAATACTATAATAATATTTAGACTGCTCTGTACTGCTAGGGCAGCCCTCTATCAAGTACTACTGCTAAGTCTATTGAACTCCATCTGTCACTCTATCACTCAATTTATCTATCACTATCTACCTATCTCTGTCTCTCCCTCTCTTTATCTATCGGTCTATATATTTATATACCTATCTACCTATCTATCAACCAAACTATATATCTGTCTCTTTCTCTCTCTCTCTCTCTCTCTCTCTCTCTCTCTCTCTCTCTCTCTCTCTCTCTCTCTCTCTCTCTCTCTCTCTCTCTCTCTCTCTCTCTCTCTCTCTCTCTCTCTCTCTCTCTCTCTCTGTGTCTATGGCTCATCTCAGATGAACCAAGCGTTATGAGCATTCCTGTGCTCCATAATGTGTGTTTGGGTGTAGTTAAAGTGTGAGTGTGTGTTTGGGTGTAGTTAAAGTGTGAGTGTGTAGTTAAAGTGTGAGTGTGTAGTTAAAGTGTGAGTGTGTGTTTGTGTGTAGTTAAAGTGAGAGTGTTTGCGTGGCTTTGCGTGTGTGTTTTGGATTTTACCCATGTAGATAGTTTGATGTGTTTTAGTGATTCCAGGATTAATTAATTGTGAAACTGGTTTGTGAATCTATTTAGGGTTATATTTGGGGTTAGATTTAGGGTTAAATGTAGAGTTAGTTTTAGGGTTTGATTTGGGGCTAGATGTAGGGGTAGATTTAGGATTCGATTTGGGGTTAGATTTAGGGTTAGATGGCCGGTTAGATTTTGGGTCCGATTTGGGGGTATTTCTAACCCCAACCCATATCTATTTACTCTTATGAAAGTACATGTTTTTTCAAGTGACCTATCCTTTGGTTTAATGCATGCTTGAATGGGGATTTGTGTGTTGATATGGCTGTTATATTTAAAGTTTACACTGCTTTGTTTGCTGATGAGTTAGCATGTTTCAATCAAAGTGTTTTAGTCAAAAGGCAGAACAATTTCAAGATGCACTTGCTGATTTAAAGCTAAAGTACCTGTAGGTTTATAAAAATGTTTTGGTTTTCTTCCTTTGCCAGAATATTTTCCATGATGATGAATGTATATCTACATCTTAATGCGCAATGAATTAATTTGATCTATATTGCTTTTCTATATGAACACTTTTCATGTTCAGTCAAAGCTTATAGTGCTGGTGTTAACTAGAATAAACATGGCATTGATTGTAGTTAGCCACTATGGTAAATAAAGGTTTACTCTAGGTTAAACCTAAATCTTTATGTTATGGTTATAGGGTTATAGTCTTTGAGCTAAATATATTGTTAGCCTATAAACTGTTGAATCATGGATCACCATTGGAACCCATTTACCAACTACCTGAACTATATCTATATGGGGTCGGGGGATATATCTATCTATCTATCTATATATATATATATATATATATATATATATATATATATATATATGGATCTGGTTTATCTGGACCAGGGTTTAAAAAGGTGTACAAACTCCTACCCTAACATATGTGTAGAACCACAGCTTGGGACTGGTTTAGTTTACTTAATATACAAATATATTAACATTTTATAGTAATATAAATCAAATTCAGATAAGAGACCTTTACTTCTCTCTCACAGGCAATAATTGCACACTTTACCAATAATTTTGAATAGAGGATCTTCTCTATTCTTAATGAATAGAGGAACAAGTTAATATATTATATAGTATAGTTTAATATGCAGTTTAGTATAGTTAGTTTATCAAGATGTCAATCATAGAAGGAATTATGAAGATCTACTTTATAAATGAGATTATAGATGAATTGGATTGATAAACGTTAATGTACAGCTGTTACCTATAAAGGTTAAATAAATGGTGGCATTCTGAATGACTGAGGCAGTTTACTCTGGTTGAATGTTGTTACCTGATCAATATTTATATTCTGATGCTGTGCTACATTGTTTTCTAAATATGTGTAAAGCTGTCAGTTTCAAAGAGAATGCCATTGACACAAATGCGATTAGGGTCTTTATAAAATTGAACACAACTATGAAGACAATGTTAGTCTTAGTTCCAGCTTAATTCAATGGTGCATGCCAAGTCAGTTACATGCTTCAAGTGACGTTTTTGTATTTCAAATTTTCAAGGCCCTGCTTTAATGCTTTCATGGTCAATTACCAATACAATCCTGAATAAGCCATCACAATAAAGGTACTGTACACTTCTGATGTATTTCACTTTCTTCAGTTTTCACTCAAATGTATTTTTAAACATGCATGTCACATTTAACATTTGATAAATGATCTAACAATTACCTAGATGAACACGATACATTATAAAAGCCCAGTTACAATATGTTCTGATACACAGTGGCGGTTCTAGAGATTTTGCCTTGGGGGGGCAAAGGTGGGGCATGAGGTTCCAGCAGGGGGGCATACATTGTCGATGCAGTACTCACTCACTCATCTTCTACCGCTTATCCGGGGTCGGGTCGCGGGGGCAACAGCTCGAGCAAGGAACCCCACACTTCCCTTTCCCGGGCCACATCAGCCAGCTCTGACTGGGGGATCCCGAGGCGTTCCCAGGCCAGTGTGAAGATATAATCTCTCCACCTCGTCCTGGGTCTTCCTTGTGGTCTCCTCCCAGCTGGTTGTGCCCGGAACACCTCCATAGGGAGGCGCCCGGGGGGCATCCTTATCAGATGCCCGAACCACCTCAACTGGCTCCTTTCCACGCAAAGGAGCAGCGGCTCTACTCCGAGTCTCTCCCGGATTACTGAGCTCCTCACCCTATCTCTAAGGGGGACGCCCGCCACCCTCCTGAGAAAACCCATTTCGGCCGCTTGTACCCGCGATCTCGTTCTTTCGGTCATGACCCAACCTTCATGACCATAGGTGAGAGTAGGAACAAAGATAGACCTTCTGGCTCAGCTCCCTCTTCGTCACAACGGTGCGGTAGAGCGAATGCAAAACCGCCCCCGCTGCTCCGATTCTCCGGCCCATCTCTTGCTCCATCCTCCCCTCACTTGTGAACAAGACCCCGAGGTACTTAAACTCCTTCACTTGGGGTAAGGACTCATTCCCTACCCGGAGTAGGCAATCCACCGGTTTCCTGCTGAGAGCCATGGCCTCAGATTTAGAGGTGCTGATCCTCATTCCAACCGCTTCACACTCGGCTGCGAACCGATCCAGTGAGTGCTGAAGGTCACAGGCCGATGATGCCATCAGGACCACATCATCTGCAAAAAGCAGCGATGAGATCCCTAGCCCACCGACCTGCAACCTCTCCTTCCCCCGACTACGCCTCGATATCGTGTCCATGAAGACCACAAACAGGATTGGTGATAAAGCGCAGCCCTGGCGGAGGCCAACCCCCACCGGAAACGAGTCCGACTTACTGCCGAGAACCCGGACACAACTCTCGCTTTGGGTGTACAGAGATTGGATGGCCCTGAGAAGTGCCCGCCTCACTCCATACTCCCGTAGCACCTCCCACAATATCTCCCGGGGAACCCGGTCATATGCCTTCTCCAGATCTACAAAACACATGTAGACCGGATGGGCATACTCCCAGGCCCCCTCCAGGATTCTTGCAAGAGTGAAGAGCTGGTCCGTTGTTCCACGACCAGAACGGAATCCGCATTGTTCCTCCTCAATCTGAGGTTCGACTATCAGCCGAACCCTCCTTTCCAGCACCTTGGAGTAGACTTTACCAGGGAGGCTGAGAAGTGTGATTCCCCTGTAATTGGCACACACTCTCTGGTCCCCCTTTTTGAACAGGGGGACCACCACCCCCGTCTGCCACTCCCTCGGCACTGTTCCCGACCTCCACGCGATGTTGAAGAGCCGTGTCATCCACGACAGGCCCTCCACACCCAAAGCCTTCAACATTTCAGGACGGATCTCATCAACCCCCGGGGCTTTGCCACTGCGGAGTTGTTTGACTACCTCAGTGACTTCCACCAGGGAATTTGACGATGATCCCCCATCAGCTTCCAGCTCTGCCTCTACCAAAGAGGGCGCGTTAGTCGGGTTCAGGAGTTCCTCAAAATGCTCCTTCCACCGCCCGATTACCTCCTCAGTTGAGGTCAACAGCGTTCCATCCTTGCTGTAAACAGCTTGGATGGTTCCCCGTTTCCCCCTCCTGGGGTGTCGGACAGTACGCCAGAAGCACTTTGGCGCCGACCGAAAGTCCTTCTCCATGGCTTCTCCGAACTCCTCCCACACCCGCTGCTTTGCCTCTGCCACAGCAGAGGCCGCCGCCCTCCGGGCACTTCGGCACACTGCAACTGCCTCCGGAGTCCCCCGGGATAACATATCCCGGAAGGACTCCTTCTTCAGTCGGACGGCTTCCCTGACCACCGCTGTCCACCACGGTGTTCGAGGGTTACCGCCCCTTGATGCACCCAAGACCTTGAGGCCGCAGCCTCCCACTGCAGCTTCAGCAATGGAGGCTTTGAACATCGACCACTCAGGTTCAATGTCCCCAACCTCCACAGGGATGCCAGAAAAGCTCCGCCGGAGGTGTGAGTTGAAGGTCTCTCGGACAGGGGCCTCCTCCAGACGTTCCCAGTTCACCCGCACTACCCGTTTGGGCTTACCAGGTCTGTCCCGAGTCTTCCCCCACCCCCTGACCCAACTCACCACCAGATGGTGATCGGTTGACAGCTCCGCCCCTCTCTTCACCCGAGTGTCCGAAACATGCGGCCTCAGATCTGATGATACGATTACAAAATCGATCATCGACCTTTGACCTCAACGCGCACGTGGGCAATGATGGAGACACCTGGAGAGGCGTGATTGGGAGGAACGGCCTCCCGGATCTAAACCCGAGTGGTCGTCTGTTATTGGACTTCTGTGCTAGTCATGGATTTTCCATAACAAACACCATGTTTGAACGTAAGGTTGCTCATAAGTGTACATGGTACCAGAGTACCTTAGGTCAAAGGTCGATGACCGAAACCAGTCAAGGGCAATACCCTTAATGCCCACACAGTGCTCGAGGTGAAAGATTAAAATGCTGTGGTCAACAGTGTCAAATGCAGCAGACAAGTCTAAAAGCACCAAGACAACAGACTTCCCAGAGTCTGTTGACAACAGTATATCATTTGACACCTTCAAAAGTGCTGATTCTGTGCTATGGAGGGTTTTGAACCCGGATTGGAACAGCTCGGTGATACCATTTTCTTCCAAGAATGGTAGCAACTGATTGTGAACAATCCTCTCTAAGATTTTGGAGATAAATGGTAAATTTGAGATAGGCCTGAGAGAGGGATCGAGGCCTGTTTTTTTAAGTAGGGGTCGTACTACTGCATGTTTAAAATCCCCTGGTACTGTACCAGAGGAGAGACTACTGTTGACAATCTCAAGGACAATTGGTCCAATAGTAGCAAGTACCTCTTTAAACAGGCGATGGGGAATGGCATCTGCAGGGGAAGCGGAGGGCTTCATATGACTAACTGTGTCCTTTAAAATGGAGAAGGACACCGGCTCAAACTGAACAAATACAGATGTACAGGTCAGGAGAATTGAAGGGTCATAAGAGGGCTTAGAGATACAGGCTCTAGTTGACACAATCTTATCAATGAAAAAGTGAAGGAATCTTTCACGTATCTTTCAAGTTTCAGTGGAGGCATCAAAACTAATACATTTGGGAACCTCAAGGACCTAACCTCAGTTTTTATGGTTTTAAACAGAGCACTGGGATTGTTAGAGTTAGAAGCAATTATTTCTGAGAAGTATTTATTCTTCTCAGCTTTTACGGTCTTCTGATAACACAACAGGCTCTCTTTAAGAATACCATAAGATACATGTAACCTGTCCTTTTTCCACATGCGCTCCGTTCTCCTGCACTCTCGCCTGGCAGCACGAGTCACGTCATTCAACCAGGGCTCAGGCGCAGGTTTGGTGCGCCGACTCTTAAGAGGAGCGGTCAAGTCCAGTGTTTGTAAACAAATAGAGTGAAAACTCGATGCCAGCTCCTCAGTATTCAAACACATAGATGCTTTAGAATTATCCTCGCAGAAACCAATGAAAGCAGAGGAGAACAGAGCTGCGGAGGAGTTAAACATGCGGCAGCATTGAGTAGGAGCGCACGGTTTAACCAAACAATGAGTGGGGATATCAAATAAGATTGGCATGTGATCAGAGAAGACAGCGTCACAAATATCCAAATTGGAAACACGCAGACTGTGCGAGAGAACTAAGTCAAGTGTGTGTCCGAGTTCGTGGGGAGGACCAGACACGGACTGCACAAAATTAAAAGAGTCAATAACATTTAAAAAGTTCCTGGAGATCGGCTCGTCTGGGCAGCAGATGTGAATATTAAAATCGCCAATAATAAGGACACGATCGTATTTAGGCAGAAATTCGGCCAGAAATTCAGAAAAGTCACTTATAAAGTCCTTGTTGTACTTGGGTGGTCGATAAATGACAGCGCACAAGACAACATGAGAGCGACCCAGTTCAAATAAGCAAAGGTCGAAGCTGCTGAAGGAAGTTTGCAGGCAGATCTGCCGGCATTTAAAGTCACCTGCTATTCCTCCTCCTTTTCGACCCGACGACCGCGGGGAATTAAAATAGCAGCAATCCGGTGCTAAGAGTTCAATAAGCAGGGTGGACTCACCAGCACTCAGCCACATCTCTGTTACACAGAGAAAATCCAGTCCACGGGACGTAAAGAAATCCCTTAGAATAAAAGTTTTATTTGCCAGTGATCTTGCGTTGACAAGGCCGAACCTGGCGGGGACCGGCTCGTTTGAGGCCTCAGTTGTTCGTGGAGCTTGACACAGGGTCCGCAGATGGCGAGGGTTCACCCCACGCCAGCCGGGACGGGGAGAGCAGGGGCCTCGGGGGCGGATTTCCTCATCCGAACCGACGACAGGTAACAGCCAGGTGTCGGCAGGGTCCAGCGAGCGCGGGTGGAGAAAGAGACCAGGTACCGCTCCGTTTACCCTCAAGGGAACCACAAGGAATCGTGCCGAGAGGGCCTTAAGCTTTACCAGCTGGCCACCGCGTTTACCGCGGCAGCGCCGGCGTTTACACCGGGGAAGTGGAGCGAGGTAGCGCCAAAGGTGAGTCGGTATCCCAGAGAGGTGAGCGGGCTGAAACATTGTATGATCATCATGATCATGGTTGATTTTCACCAAGTCCTTGGCAGAGGGGCGAAGATCGAGCAGTGTTTGGCGATCATACACAAGCAGTGAGCTTACATTAGAGACAACAATCGATACAAACAGCACAAACACAAACAGTGTTGACAACGAGAGATGGCAAGCCACACACACTGGCGCCATCTTGCGTCAAACGGATGACGAATGGATGGAGAAGAAAACCTAAATGTTGCACATGGAGGAGAGATAGCTGTAAGAATATTTGCTTTTGCGCCACAACACACGCGAAAGTAGCACATACCTGTACTAGCACGGCTATCGGTGCTAGTGGGGCTCTGCTGGTTCATCTGGCACTGTCCGGGGGGTTGAAACTGCGCATCGGGGCTAGCACCTTGGGAACGAAACTTTGTGTAGCCAGGAAAAAGCGGTGAGCTTCCTCAGCTAACGCGCGGGGCTCAGTACTCCTTGTGTTAGCAAGCCCCATCCGGACCTGTGGCGGCATGTGCCGGAGGAACAGTTTGATAAATAGAAAGTCTCCATATATTTGAAAGGCTTGCTGTCCCTGAGGCCTCGAATATCCAACAACCACTGGGCCCGATTGCGACAGTTTGAAAGTCTTCAGAAGGAAAGCTTTGAGCACTCTGTATTTGTCCTGGGCTGGGGAGGCTGTGATAAAACTCACGGCCCGGGTCGCAGTGGATCTCCCCAGCACTGACACAACATGGAAATAGCGTGCAGTGTCATCGGTGACATCATGGACAGCAAACTGTGCCTTCGTCTGCATGAACCATGCTGTCGGCGAAAACTCCCAAAACTGGCAACTTGATAAAACAACGTTCATCGATCAACTCAGAACCCTGCACCGTGAACTCTGAACCCTACCGGATGTTCCAGTTCCCTAAACCGTCTGTGTGGAAAACACACCCCCACCCATAGTCCTGTAGGTGAATTTTGTTAATCACCACAACAGCAAGTTTTTGTGGGTGGTCGTCAGTGGCGGCTCCTGAAAAAAATCCCAGGGGGGGCAATTTGTCTCACAATAATTAAGGTGACCCATTCAATAGGTGCATTAACCAAGACACTATAAATTTGTTGAGTCCTTCTTGTGTCCACTAGATGGCAACTCCATAAACAAAAATGGTGTAGCACCACAATTATCACTCCACAATTACATGGAGTGATTGTGGAGTGAATCACTCCACTTATTGCACCAGAAAGATCTTGCAGTGGAACACTGGGTGCAAGCCAGCAGATGAGCGCTGGGCTAGATATTCACCCATTTCAATAGTAGGGAGATCCCTCACAAAAACATCAGCCAGCTATGTCAGTTTGCTCTGTGTCTGCTCGGCAACAATGCCCCAGTTGAGAGAATCTCTCTGATGAATAATACCTGGACTGACAAGAGGAATCGCGTGACCCTGCCTAGCCTTAAAGCCCTTCCCGTTACACGGGCACATTTTGAAGACACTTGTCTTCAATTCCACAGCAGGCTCTCTGCCAATAAGCCGCTGTTAGAGCAGATTCATTCATCCAATAAATATATGCAGGTCTAATGTCGTAAAACAGTTGCATTGAAGCTGTGATGGATTGACAGACAGACAGACAGACAGACAGGGGCATTGTCGAAGATAGACCATAGCCTGTACAGCATCCTCCTTTCTGCCGCAGTCGTCAGAGTGTCCAGCTCCTCCCACACATACATACATTACCGGCCCTCTTGATGAGTCTATTTAGTCTGTTGGTGTCCGCGACCCTCATCCCACTGCCCCAGCATGTGACGGCGAAGAAGATCGCACTGGCAACAACAGACTCAGAACATCCTCAGCATTGTCCTGCAGATGTTGAAGGACCTTAGCCTCCTCAAGAAAAAGAGTCGGCTTTGGCCCTTCTTGTAGGTAGCCTCTGTGTTCCTGGTCCAGGCCAACTTGTTGTTGAAGTACACCCCCAGGTACTTGTACTCAAAAGTGTCGACAGGAACCCCCTGGATGACCCCCTGGCACATTAGTGTTTTTGCTCTCCTTAGGTCTACTATGAGCTCCTTTGTCTTTGTTCCATTGAGCTGTAGATGGTTCAGTTCACACCAAGAGACAAAGTTGCCCACAACAGTCCTATATTCACCCTCATCACCCTCTTCAATACAACCAACTATTGCAGAGTCATCAGAAAACATCTGAAGGTGGCAGGACTCAGTGCAATAGTTAAAGTCTGAGGTGTAGAGGGTGAAGAGGAAGGGAGAGAGGACCGTCCCCTGTGGGGCCCTAGTGTTGCTGACCACCGTGTCAGATACACAGTTCTGAAGGCGTACAAACTGTGGTCTGCCCATCAGGTAGTCTACAATCCAGGACACCAAGGCGGCCTCCACCTGCATCACAGCCATCTTCTTACCTAGTAGACCCAGTCGTAAGGTGTTGAAAGCACTGGAGAAGTCAAAGAACATGACTCTCACAGTGCTCGCCTTAGCTGCTCCTGGACGAGCCTCTCCAGGGTCTTCATGATATAGGACGTCAGAAGCACCGGTCTGTAGTCATGAGGGCTGCTGGGACACGACGTCTTTGGCACAGGAACGAGGCAGGACGTCTTCCACATCAGAGGGACCCTCTGGGGGTGAAGGCTCAGGTTGAAGACACGATTAAGGCTCAATCTCAATTCTCTATCTTACCCCTTCCCCTTACCCCTTCCCCTTGGTTTGCGCGTTCACGTGAGACGAAGGGCTATCTCAATTCTCATTTCGATCGAGGGGTAGGGCCAAGGGGAAGGGGTAGACACCCCTTGAAACCAAGTAAGATCGGGAGCTTACTTGAAACCAAGGGGTACCCATTACAATGCGCAACCGGCAACAATCGCGGCCAGATCTCCACGAGAGTCCCATAAATGTAAGTATTTTCGGCTGAAATAATTTATTTAAAATTTACGACAGTATTGTTTTGTGCTCTAAACAGTCCTGTACCTATTATATATTTGCAACCATATTCTTAATCGAAACTTTTTTGAAAATCGATATGCTAACGTTACATTGCTGAGTGCACAACTACATTTCTCTGACTAGCAATGAACTCCATGCATAACATTAACTCCATGTTTACTAAACACAATTAGCAGCGAATTCCGTTTGATATCAGTGTAGACAACTAGAGACAAATCGATACGTGCTTTAGATATATCGTCCTTTTTCACACAGGAACGCCGGAAGAAACCTGGCAGCTGATACGTTTTCGGCACGAAAACGAGCAGAAATTTCTGAAATCAAAATACGCTTCAAAGCAAATGTGGGAGTGAGTCATGCGTTCAATGTTGTAGCCATTCATAATTGTCAATAAAGACATGTAAAGACGTTGTTTCTGAACATCAATGAAATTCAAAACCGTAATAACTGAAAAAGATACAAAACACCATGCAATGTGTATAAAAAATATTTTGTCAATATTTTGTCGTCAATGTATGATGACGTAACCGTAACGAGTGTTGTCTCAATTCATAGGGGCATTTTCTTACCCCTAGCCCTTAACATTCTGTTTCAAGGGCCAAGACGTAGGGGAAGGGGTAAGATAGAGAATTGAGATTGGGCCTAAGTACTCCACACAGCTGGGGGGCACAGGCTTTAAGTACCCTGGGGAACACACCATCAGGGCCCACCGCTTTGCCGGAGTGGAGTCTAATAGGGTTGTTTTCAAACCAGGTCAGGCGTAAAGGACACTGTAGAGGTGTCAGTGGGGGGAGGGATAAGGTTCTCAGGTAGTGAGGACAGGATGCAGAGCAGGGGGGAGGGGTGGGGCAGGGTGGAGGTGTAAAGTAGCTGGGACTGAATAGAGGTGGTGTGAGGCAGACAGGGGGTCTGTAAGGAGGGGGAGGCAGAGTGGCACTGGTTTTAGGGCTGCCAGCAGCAGTAGCAGCAGAGTCATGTGGGGGAGGGGCAGGGGCCGCAGTATCAAACCTATTCAAGAAAAGGTTCAGTTCATTGGCCCGAGCCACCCCACCCTCCAACCCCATACTACCAGTCTTCTGGAAGCCTGTGATGGTTCTCATACCACTCCACACATCACTTGTGTTGTTTTGCTGGAGCTTCTTCTCCAGCTTTCTCCTGTATTTGTCTTTTGCCTCCTCAATTTTGACTTTGAGTACCCCCTGTACTCTCCTCAGCTCAGCCTGGTTACCCTTTCTGAATGCCCTCTTCTTATCATTCAGGATGGCGTAGGATTTGCGTAACAGGTAACTGTCAACGCCGGGACATAACTTCCTACCTCACAATCCTTGTGGTCACAGGCTTCCTCTTCACCAGAGGCACATAGCAGGGTTTGAGGTGAACCAGACTGTGATCTGACCTGCCCAGAGGGGGGAGAGAAGATGAGATGTATGCATCCTTAAGCGTCGGTTATGGTTCCGTGTAGTGATCACATAGTGATCACGCAATGGCCACGCAGTTGCTTGGTCGCAGTCATGAGACCGTGATGGTTCTGCGTGGGGTTAACGTGTCGAAATGCAATTCAATGCCACACCTGTAGAGGGCGACCAGAATGACCATTCTGGTCATTACATACGGATTACTAGCGAGTAAAAAAAAGTTTACAGACATGAAGGCAAAAGTTATATATACAGACCCTTTCCGAAAAATTAGAATATCAAAGTCGTTAAATTTCCATAATTCCATTCAAAAAGTTAAACTTTCATAGATTATAGATTCAGGGCCCACAATTTAAACGATTTCAAGTATTTATTTGTTTATTTTTACATAATTTGGGTTTCCAGCTCATAAAACCCATGAAAACAGGAATTCAAAAAATTAGAATACTGTGACGAAATCACCATTTGCTTCTTAGTTTTTGCAGAAAAAAAAGAAAAAGTTTGACATATCAAAACGATATGTCAAACTTCAATACTTCATTGGGATTCCCTTTGCCTTAATCACTGCTTCGATGCGATGTGGCATTGAGGCAATCAGCCTGTGGCATTCAATGGGAGTTATGGAAGCCCAGATGTCCTTGATGCTTGCTATCAGCTCTTCTTTGTTGTTGGATCTGGTGCCCCTCATTTTCCTCTTGAGAATACCCCATAGATTCTCAATGGGGTTTAGGTCCAGCGAGTTGGTTGGCCAGTCAAGCACTGTGATGGCATGGGCATCAAACCAGGTTTTGGTGTTTCTGGCGGTATGGGGAGTGGCCAGATCCTGCTGGAAGATGAAATCTGCATCTCCATACAGATCATCAGCAGAAGGAATCATGAAGTTCTCTAAAACATTCTGGTAGACTGTTGCGGTGACCTTGGATTTAAGAAAGCAGAGTTTACCAACACCTGCACCGGACATTGCACCCCAAATCATGACTGACTGTGGATATTTCACACTGGACCTCAAGCAGCTTGGGTTCTGTTCCTCACCCGTCTTCCTCCAAACCCTTGGACCTTGATTCCCGAATTAAAGGCACACTTTACTTTCTTTGGAAAAGAGGACCTTGGACCACTGGCCAACAGTCCAGTCCTTCTTCTCCTTGGCTCAGTTGAGACGCTTCCTACGTTGCCTCAGGTTCAGAAGTGGCTTGACCCGAGGAACCCGACAGTTGTAGCCCATTTCCCAGATGCGTCTGAATGTGGTGGTTATTAAAGCTGTGACTCCCGCCTCATTCCACTCTTTCTGGATCTCTACCAGATTCTTGAATCTTCTCTGTTTGATAATCCGCTGAAGCCCACGGTCATCTCTTTTGCTGATGCATCTTCTCCTGCTACATTTTGCCCTACCACTAGACTTTCCATTGATATGCTTGGACACAGCACTCTGTGAACAGCCAGCCTCCTTATGTCGCATCGAGGCAGTGATTAAGGCAAAGGGATTCCCAACCAAGTGTTGAAGTTTGACATATCGTTTTGAAAGTACCATATTTTGATTGATTTGATGTGATCCTAATTTTTTTCTTTTTTCTGCAAAAACTAAGAAGTGAATGGTGAATTCTTCACAGTATTCTAATTTTTTGAATTCCTGTTTTCGTGGGTTTTAAGAGCTGAAAACCCAAATTATGTAAAAATAAACAAATAAATACTTGAAATTGTTTAAATTGTGGGCCCTGCATCAATAATCTATGAAAGTTTAACTGTTTGAAAGGAATTATGGAAATTAAACAACTTTTCCATGATATACTCTTATTTTTCGGAAAGGGTCTGTATATGTTGTTGCCAATCAGTCGAAGCATTTATCACACCAGGGCGGTGTTTATGAGTGGAAACCGGAAAAGCGGTCTCCAGCGGATGTAGTTAGCGGACCAATCATAGCCAATGCCGCTGTGTTGGTGTTGCGTCGCCTCGACGCACGTCTAGGATTTTTGGGAGGTGCACGTCAGGCCCTTGCGGTGGACGCAAGGGGGGGTCCGCAAGGAGGTAATGGGTCCGTAAGCCCCCTAGTGTTGTGTCAACACAGAAGCATAACTTACACTTAAATGTTAGCATACATCAGGTCCAGGGTCCTCTCCCCTCTGGTAGGACAGCTCACGTATTGCTTAAAATTGGCCTAAAGGGCCTATAGGTTATAGGTTATACTGGTTATAATTATTATTATCTTATAAGACCCGGATGTTGAGAGGACGCTGGCGTGTATGTCGCTGCTTCTCATCTCCGATCTAACCGATTTTTCTTGTGGTTCTTACACTCTACAACCGTACTACAACCGTACTACAACCAGTCGACATCAGTGTGTGGACGTTTATTGCTGTTTTGCTCGGTCACGTTGCGTTGTCATGGCTGTCTAACGCTGCCGCGGCAAACTATAGGCTACTACACCTTCAACCCATCAGACGTCAGTACTGTGAGTAACCTACCGTGAGTCCTCCGATAGCACCATCTCCTTCTCATCTCCTGCAAACTGCTATCCACAAACATTCCTCAGCTGCGCTGTGGCTTTCCTGGCCTCTTGTCTCCGTAATGGAAGTAGCAAACCGAGCTAGGATGCTAACAACTGGCTGCTGCCGCTTGGCCACGACCTCTATCAAATATACCACAGTACAACTCATGAGTCTCAACTCAAACACATCTCCGAGTTGCCTAGAGGTGATAAAATCTCTCCATCTCCTGCGTCGTCCCCCCTATGTTCATAGGGCTGCTCATCCTAAGTTTGTTTACTTTCATGAAACTTTGTCTGTCCCAGCTGTTCGGTGTACCTCTCGCCAGCGACGTCATCGATCAAAACCACGCCCCTCTCATGCAAATCTGCTATCCTTGGTCTGTGTAGACAATACGGTCACTCCTGACACTGCACTAACCAGGCCAACATCGTTCATGCTGATAATATTCGTTCATTAAATAACAAAGCCCTTCTCATCCATGATCACATCTTGGAGAAATCACTGGATTTTTTTATGTCTTACTGAGACATGGCAAAATCAACAAGAGTTTATAATTCTCAACCAAGCCACCCCACCAGGTTATGGCTATATCCAGAAGCCTCGCAGCCTTGGCCGTGGTGGCGGGCTTGCTGTTATCCATCGGGCTGACATTTTGATAAAAGACATCCCAGTGAATACCACCTCCTTTGAGTGTATTCACTTCATGTAGAGTGGGTCCACACAGCTACAGGTTGTCCTAATCTACCGCCCCCCCAAAGCCTCTGCCTGCTTCATATCTGAGCTCACTGAACTGCTTGCCACTGTTTGCCCAAAATCCCCGTCTACTATCCGTCTGGGTGATTTTAACATTCATGTGGAATCCAGTAGCTGCTCCCTTGCTACTGATTTGCTCTCACTGCTGGACTGCTTTAATTTCACACAACATGTACAAGGCCCCACACATGACAAAGGGCACACACTGGACCTAGTGTGCTGTGCTGGCGTAACCCCCTCCCACCTGCAGTGCACTGACCTGGCTGTCTCTGACCACCTTACCATTCTATTCTTGGTCCCTGTGCCTCTCCCTAAGAAGTGCAAGAAGTGGCCCATTACATTCAGGAACATCAAACGGGTGTGGACTTCAACGCTATCTGACACCATAGCGATCCACCTCGCCACCTCCCACCTCCACGAAACAGTTGATGACATGGTGGAACACTACAATCGTGCCCTCTCTCTCAGCCTGGACTTTGTAGCACCTCTCACCACGTGTTATGTGTCCTTCTCTCGTCCCGCCCCCTGGTTCACCCCTGAGCTCCGCAGGATGAAAACCGCAGGACGTAGGCTCGAGAGACGATATAGAAGATCCGGCCTCACTGTCCATCGTGAAGCGTTCAAAGAACACGTAACAAGTTACAAAGATGCCCTTGCTCAGGCAAAAACAAAGTACTACTCCACACTCATCAATAACCAACAAAAACACCCTAAATTGCTCTTCTCCACCATCAACCATCTTCTCAACCCTCCTGATGCAGCTAAACCCTCAGATGCTGCTGACCTCTGCTCAAGGTTCCTGGATTTCTTCCAACTAAAAGTGGACAACATCCACCAGCAGCTCCAGTCTCCTGGGCCCTCCCTGTGCCCCTCACTGCCCCAACAAGATCCCCATCACACTGCTGCCCGCTCTCACCAGTGCTGCCTATCCACCTTCTCTCCACTAGATGCTGACCAAGTTAAAAAACTGGTCACCTCAGCCAAGTCTTCAACCAGCAAACTGGACCCAATGCCCACCACCCTGGTAAAGGCCTGTCTTCCCATCCTCTGCCATCCAGTGGTAAACATCATAAATGCATCTCTGGCTTCTGGTGTGGTACCATCCAGCTTAAAAATTGCAGCAGTCATTCCAACTCTTAAAAAGCCAGGTTCAGACCCGGACGACCCCAACAACTACCGTCCAATCTCCAACCACCCCATCGGCCTCAGTGGCTCAGTACTGTCCTGGTTCCGGTCCTACCTCACAGACCGGAAACAATTCATCACCCTGAATGGCTCCAACTCCGATCCAGCATCTGTCAACTATGGTGTGCCCCAGGGCTTAGTACTTGGTCCACTGTTATTGACCATCTACATGCTACCTTTAGGCCATATCATCCGTAAACATGGCCTCAACTTCCACTGCTATGCCGATGATACTCAATTTTACCTCAGCACAAACCCCTCCTCCCACCTCCCACCCTCACAACTTGTCAACTGCCTACAGGAACTCAAATCATGGATGACCAGAAACCTACTCAAACTTAACAGCAATAAGACAGAGCTCATGGTGGTGGCCCCTGCACCACTGCTCAAAAAAGTTGGGGACCTGGCACTGGTTGTGGATGGCTGCTGCATTTCCCCCTCTCCTGAGGTGCGCAACCTGGGCGTCGTCCTGGACTCCACTCTCTCCTTCCGGTCTCACATCAACAACACCACCAAGTCTGCCTTCTATCACCTCAGAAACATCTCACGACTCCGGCCCTTACTCACGCACTCAGTCACAGAAACACTCATCCACGCCTTCATCACCTCCCGCCTGGATTACTGCAACGGTGTCCTGCCTGGACTGCCCTCCAAGGACCTTAGCAGGCTCCAGCGTGTCCAGAACTCAGCTGCCAGGGTTCTAACCAACACCAAGCCCTGGCAGAATATCACTCCCATCCTCCAACAGCTCCACTGGTTGCCAGTCAAGTCACACATCACCTACAAGATCCTCCTGCTCACCTACAAAGCTCTCCATGGACTCTCTCCACAATACCGCAAAGATCTCCTCCTCCCCTACACTCAGTCACGCTCCCTGCGGTCCTCTGACATGGAACTGCTGGCAATACCCCGCACAAGGTTGCGAACATTTGGGGACAGGGCTTTCTCTGCCTATGCTCCAACAAACTGGAACAGTCTCCCACTCCACATCCGCTTTGCTTCATCCCTACCCATGTTCAAAAAGCACCTCAAAACATTTATCTGCACTAAGTCCTTTGATCCCTAACCCCCCTGCCCCCCCCCCCCCCCTTTTTGCCCCCCCTCCCACACTTTTTGTAAAGCAACCTTGTGTACTTTAAAGGCGCTATATAAGTCCAAGTTATTATTATAATAGGTTGTACTGGTTATAATTATTGACTTGTTCTCTTTCACACCATCACAATGCTGTCTTGATTATTCCCATTTTCAACGTCCGACATTCATCCATGTAATGGGGTGCGTGTCATTATGGTCATGTGTCCCGTTTTTTGGTTCGAGAAATCTGGTCAGCCTAGATATATAGTGTGTGTATATATAGTGTGTGTATACATGTATATCATATAGTCCTTATCAGTATTACACACATACATATATATATATATGTATAGATAGATATATATATATATATATATACATATATATCTACACACACACTATACATACACCAACAGGAGGCCTACTCCTCCCTGGATAGACCCTCGGTCCGCTTCATGTTCTTTGACTTCTCCAGCGCCTTCAGCACCATCCAGCCCAAGCTGCTGAAGGCAAACATTGGAGAACATGCTGGTGGATTCTCCTCTGGTCACATGGTCGATCACTATCTGATGGTCAGACCGCAGTTTGTGAGATTAAAGAACTGTGTGTCTGACCGTCTGATCGGCAACATCGGCGCTCCACAGGTAACTGTGGTGTCTCCATTCCTCTTCACCACCTATACTGCAGATTTTAAGTACCGCAGCGAGTCGTGTCATCTGCAGAAATGCTCTGATGACATGGCCATCATGGGGCATGTAGAGGAGGGAGGATGAGTGATAGTGAGGAGATTGTTGTTGATGCCGAAGAACAAGAAGTGCCAGGAACTCTATATAGTTTAAGCTGAAGTTGTTTATTGGTCTCGTAGGCCTACAAGGAGAAGCAGAGTATTTCATCGAGCAAGAGATTTGTGCGTGAATCTTCCTCAGTTGCTTTTCCCTGCTCCCGGAGACACAGTGTATTATATACAAGTCCCAAATCGGAAAAGCATGACAGGAGTGTCCCATTCTGATTGGCTTATAATGTATAAAGATTACATGTTACTAAACAGATTTGACATGACGTAGGTGTATCCTTTAATCACTTAATGTTATGTCTCCAAGTTCCAGAGAGCCAGACTCAAAGTCGCCAAGAGGAATACAATCTTCACTATGTCCTTCTTCAGAACGTCAGATCAACCTAACCGTACCATTGCTAGATAATATTTTTCCTAACAATGAGTACATGGACCCAGTCGGCAAATTTGTTAAGTGGTGTGGGGAGAACCACCTGCAACTGAACGAAAGACAAAAGAGATGGTGGTGGACTTCAGGAGGAACAAGCCTCCGCCCTCTCCAGTCTGCATTGGTGGGGTTAATGTCAACATGGTGGATTCTTACAAATACCTGGGGGTGGTGCTGGACAACAAACTGAAGTGGACTTCAAACACGGATGCAGTCTACAAGAATGGCCTGAGCCGGCTTTACTTCCTGAGGAGGCTTCGGTCCTTCAACGTCTGCAACCCAATGATGTACATGTTTTAAGAGTCTGCTGCTGTGAGCACCATCTTCTTCGCTGTGGTCTCCTGGGTATCAAAGCGAAGGACGCAAACAAACTCAATAAAGTCATTAAAAAGGCAGGGTCTGTTGTTGGCTCTAACCTTGTCACCCTGGAGGAGGTGGCAGAGGACAGGATGCTGGCAAAACTGCTGGTGATCATAGACAATGTCTCTTATCCCCTCCACAAAACTCTGGTGATCATAGACAATGTCTCTTATCCCCTCCACAAAACTCTGGTGATCATAGACAATGTCTCTTATCCCCTCCACAAAACTCTGGACAAGCTTAAGAGCAGCTTCAGCAACAGACTCATTCCATTAAATTAAATTATATATATATATATATATATATATATATATATATATATATATATATATATATATATATATATATATATATATATATATTGTTTTTACTGTATTTGTACTGTGGCTGCTGCTATGACAACCTAATTTCCCCTTGGGGATAAATACAGTTGTTCTATTCTATTCTATTCTACCTGGACAATAAACTGGACTGGTCAGCGAACACAGATGCACTCTACAGGAAAGGACAGAGCCGGCTCTATTTCATAAGGAGGCTGCGGTCATTTAATGTGTGCAGTAAACTCCTCCGGATGTTCTATCAGTCTGTCGTTGCCAGTGTCCTCTCCTATGCTGGTGAGGAAAGCAGGCTCTGTCATTGGCATGGAGCTAGAGTGCATTACCTCAATAACAGAGAAGAGGACACTGAACAGGTTGCTGGTCTTTCTGGACAATGAATGTCACCCACTTCAAAAGATAATATACAAACAAAAGAGCATTTTAAGCAACAGACTACTGTCAATGCCATGCAAAACGGACAGGCTGAAGAGGTCCTTTGTTCCCATGGCCATCCAACTGTACAATAGATCACAAAAGGGGAAGAGTGAGAATTAAACTTCTCAGAATAATTCCCCCTTTCTGACCCCCCCCCCCCTCCAATCTAGTCTACTTCATTTAGTCTGTCCTTAAATGTTCAAACTTGTCATACCCAAATCTACTCTCACCGTATTTATATTTATGCTATATATTATATTAATATTTTATCCTCAACACAGCACATGAACCGTATTCCCTACTCCTTCATTTTAATTTAACTTTATTTTATTGTATTCTATTTTTTATTATTTTTTATTTTGTTCTATGCTCCTTCTATGCTCCTCTACGTGATACATGTGTGTATGTACTGTATATGTAAATGCTACTGGATTCCAAAAAAATCCCTATGGGGATTATCTATCTATCTATTCTATTTACATAGTAATATGCTTGTACTTTGCTTTTTCATGCTTTTTAATGATAACATATAAACCCATGGCTTATATATTATATATATTCTCTCCGGGTACTCCGGCTTCCTCCCACAGACCAAAAACATGCAGGTTGGGGATTAAGTTGATTGGTGTCTCTAAATTGACCATAGGCGTGTATGTGAGTGTGAATGGTTGTTCGTCTATATAATATAGCCCTGTGATAGGCTGGCGACCTGTCCAGGGTGTACCCATAGGTGTACCCCGCCTCTCGCCCGTTGCAGCTGGGATTGGCTCCAGCCCCCCCGTGACCCTCGTAGATATAGGAATCTAGTAGAGGATAAGCGGTTTCGATAATGGATGGATGGATGGATGGATATATATATATACACACACACACACACACACACACACACACACACACACACACACACACACACACACACACACACATACACATAAATAAAGCCACAATGTTAATCTATTCACAGAATAATATAGATTTGCTTCCCATTCTAAACGCGTGTGCGACTGACAGGAAGTGACGACACAATTCCGCGTCGGAATGGTTGAACTTTGCCACCGGCAGCGGAAGTTCTTTCCTTTCCTGTTTCTGCTTCGAAGAGACACACCGAGGTAAAGCAGCCGCACTTTAATATCTGATCAAAATCTTAATACTAGTTAACCATCCGAATCTAGCCATGTGTGTACTAGCAAGTGTGCTTATTTGGTTTCAGATTAATGTCTCTATTTCTTAGCTTTACGATCTCTATGTTTGTTTTGACCGTATGTTGCCTCGGCTCGAAACTGCGCGTCGGTAGATCGTCTTTATGAATGAGACATGATTTACTAGTTATAGGTCTATGTAGTTGGGAGGCTTGGTGTCTGGAGTTTAGAAGCCAGGTTTATGAAGGTGTTGGCAAAAGTGATTTGCTCCGAACAAATGTGGCTGAGTGCTTATCGGCTGCTGCTCTTCATTGTGGCTATAATACTTGTACACGCTTTCCTGGCCTTGTGGTAGTTGTAGTTCTATTAGAAATGCGGCATAATTAAAGTATTGGACCACACGAAACACTTTCGTAGTTGAGCATCTCTGGTCATGAACTGGTGGGTTAATAGATACGACTGTATGACTTCACAGTAATGCATCAAGCAGACACTGAATGTGAAAGTAGGTTTGTGTTTGGGTCGTCGTTGTAGATCAACTAAAAAAAAAACCCCCGGATAAACTGAGTCAGAAACTTTGGCGGAGGTCTGTAGGTGTTGGTAGAGAGCCGTATTCATGAACATGCGTAATCGCATTGTTTGTAGTGGTTCAAACTGGCGAACATTGCGCCAAAACATGAACCTGTCAAGAGTTCAGTCACTTTGAACTGCGATGACTAAGTAGTTATAAGATACTACACCATTCAGTTCAACCAGACTTCTGTTTTCATGAAAAGGACTAAGGTAGTAGGCCACCAATGTTAACCTCTGTTTTACTAAGTGGGATATACAGTGAAGCTACACGCTAAACACCATGAATGTATGCAACTAGTTCTGCTTGTTCTGCAACACACAGCATCTGCAAATAAATGGGACGACTACAGAGCAGCACACAGTTTGTGGGTCTGAAATCATTGTACCACCGTCACTTTATCGTACAAGAGTACAAACCCTAACCCTGTGTTACTGTCTCTAGGCTGGCCGTAACCTAATCCTGTGTTACTGTCTCTAGGCTGGCCGTACCCTAACCCTGTGTTACTGTTTTTCCAGACTATGGCCCCCCGTAAAGGCAAAGAGAAGAAGGAGGAGCAGGTGATCAGCCTTGGCCCTCAGGTGGCAGAAGGAGAAAACGTCTTTGGAGTTTGTCACATCTTTGCATCTTTCAACGACACTTTTGTCCACGTCACAGATCTCTCTGGAAAGTAAGTGACATCCCCTGGTTGTCTTGACATGTGCCCTCTGGGACCACCCCGTGAGTAACTGGTGTTGTCGTCGGTTCCCAGGGAGACCATCTGCCGCGTGACCGGTGGTATGAAGGTGAAGGCGGACAGAGATGAGTCTTCTCCCTACGCCGCCATGTTGGCCGCCCAGGACGTGGCTCAGCGCTGCAAGGAGCTGGGTATCACCGCCCTGCACATCAAGCTAAGGGCCACCGGAGGCAACAGGTGGGTTATATAGAGCTGCAAACCAGGTGTGGTTATATAGAGCTGCAGACCAGGTGTGGTTGTATAGAGCTGCAGACCAGGTGTGGTTATATAGAGCTGCAAACCAGGTGTGGTTATATAGAGCTGCAGACCAGGTGTGGTTGTATAGAGCTGCAGACCAGGTGTGGTTATATAGAGCTGCAGACCAGGTGTGGTTGTATAGAGCTGCAGACCAGGTGTGGTTGTATAGAGCTGCAGACCAGGTGTGGTTGTATAGAGCTGCAGACCAGGTGTGGTTATATAGAGCTGCAGACCAGGTGTGGTTGTATAGAGCTGCAGACCAGGTGTGGTTGTATAGAGCTGCAGACCAGGTGTGGTTGTATAGAGCTGCAGACCAGGTGGTTACGCTGGGCTGCAAACCAGTTTGGACATGCTTGTATAGAAGTACAACCAAACCATATGTAGAAGTGGAAAGAACTGTCACCCAGTCGTTCTCAATCTTCTTGTCAACCCCCCACCAGACTTAGACACAGACATACTTTATTGATCCCTGAGGGAAATTGCGTTCGTCACAATACTCCAGGAAAAAAAGAAAGGACACTCTACGTATAGTAGTGTTAAATATATAATGTACACCTATGTAAAATATAAACCTATGTAATAAAATATACATAAAGAAATGAATATATACATAAATATACATACATCCAGGCATACACTACGAGGTAATAGCATACACAAGGATGAAGCACCCCTTATGGCCATTCTCAGGAAACAAACAAGGATTTTCCCTTTAAATTAAATTGACCCAAAGCTCAGCCATGGGGGGGGGGGGTCCATTATGTAGAAGAACCTGTCAAAGCTCCACCATGTGTTCCACAAAGCTATTCAAGTAGCCTTTGTTTCTTGTTAATGTTCCTGTAGCATCTGGTCACCATGATGTTCCACATTTTGCTGATTTCTGGTCAGTCTTGTCCTAGTGTATACATGCAGGCAGGGAGCTCCCATTGTAAACTATGGTCAGTAAAGGCGAGGGTACTCACTTCCAAAGTGGTACCCACAGAAGAACATGACACTGAAGGTAACATGACGAGTGACATCAAAGTTGTTTGAGCGATAATTGCTAAAAGATGATTCCACTTTCCATATGAATAAATTTACATTTAGGGCAGTTAGCAGACTTTTATCCAAAGCGACTTACAAAGAGTTTAATAAATGAGACCAATTGGTTGATCGTCCCACTGTAGTGTTTGGACTGGGAAGGCTTGAGGGCTGCTGAACAAGATTCCATTTGAGGCGCTTTGAGCCGGTCTGGCTGCCCTCGGATGGTCGTTCTAATGAAGTGTGGGGATCGTGATGGACACTTTGGGATGTAGCTAGGGGATGTGCCGGGAACCACCTACAGGTGATTTAGCTGGGCTATTTCCTTGTAAACTGGGAGTACTACTGCTGCCCACACTAATCTGGTCCCTGGTCTGAACCAAACCTAAGTAAGACCTAAGCAGAACCAGGGGACACAATCTAACTCTGGTTGTGCTTCC
This sequence comes from Urophycis tenuis, assembly GCA_036785325.1. NCBI lineage: Eukaryota > Metazoa > Chordata > Actinopteri > Gadiformes > Phycidae > Urophycis > Urophycis tenuis. The sequence continues at coordinate 1,561,275 of JAXIVH010000012.1, read as the reverse complement.
AGAACCAAGACCCCGGGCCCTGGAGCCCAGTCTGCCCTGAGGGCCCTCGCTCGCTCTGGGATGAAGATCGGCCGCATTGGTACGCAACACTACTGCTGAACCCCGTCACCCACACTACTGCTGAACCCCGTCACCCACACTACTGCTGAACCCCGTCACCCACACTACTGCTGAACCCCGTCACCCACACTACTGCTGAACCCCGTCACTCACAGTACTGCTGAACCCCGTCACCCACAGTACTGCTGAACCCCGTCACTCACACTACTGCTGAACCCCGTCACCCACAGTACTGCTGAACCCCGTCACTCACACTACTGCTGAACCCCGTCACTCACACTACTGCTGAACCCCGTCACCCACAGTACTGCTGAACCCCGTCACCCACACTACTGCTGAACCCCGTCACCCACAGTACTGCTGAACCCCGTCACCCACAGTACTGCTGAACCCCGTCACCCACAGTACTGCTGAACCCCGTCACTCACAGTACTGCTGAACCCCGTCACTCACAGTACTGCTGAACCCCGTCACCCACAGTACTGCTGAACCCCGTCACTCACAGTACTGCTGAACCCCGTCACCCACATTACTGCTGAACCCCGTCACCCACAGTACTGCTGAACCCCGTCACCCACAGTACTGCTGAACCCCGTACCACATGCTTGCGGCCTGAGGTTTCCAGCACTAATATAACTGTGTTCTTCTCCCCAGAGGACGTGACTCCCATCCCCTCGGACTCCACCCGCAGAAAGGGCGGCCGCCGTGGACGGCGTCTGTAGGATGTTTTTTCATTTAATAAAATGTTCAACTCCAGTTTGGTCTGCTCTTTAGATTCCAACACTACACCTTCACCTTGTGGTCATAGATGGAAATGAGGATATAGATATTGTATCTGGCTCAGACCATTGTGAAGTCTCCTGGCTTCACTGAAACACCCTCCTGACTGGGAGAGGGATTCTTGAATGAACTGGTGGCCACAAGCTGCTCACTGTACATTTCATCCAAAAGATTAGGGTGAACCCAAAGCTTTGTTGCTGTTTACATCTGTCGGGAAATGAGTTGGTAACTAATGTTTAGCTGAAGCCATGCATGTGACACTGCTTAGTGTTTGTGTAGGTAGTTTAAGTACACAAGGTTATAATACTTTGAACTTATTTTCCTTCTATACCCTGGTGAGTGATGAGTAGTTATAACATGTTAAGAAAATGTATTTGTAGCTGTATTCTAAATTTCGGATTGGATTCAGCAAGTCTATTCACCTGCCAGTTCAACCAAATGAACCTGGATGTGATGCACATTATGGTTGCGTTCACGCTACAAGTCACTTGGTGTTCAGTTGGGTTCTAGGATGCAAACTGATTGGGTTCAAAGGAGACAGTGAAACCACCAAAGGCGTTTGAGGGAGGGGGTAACGGAGGGCTTGTATTACGGTGGTATATATACTTTATTAAGCCCAAGGGAAATTTAAGATGTGTGTATGTACAGTATATGTAAGCACAACTTTACTAATCTAAGGAAAAATCCTAAGGGAATGGACTACAAGGAATGTGTAAGAAACAGCTGTTTATATTGAAGTATATGGAACCATTATATTCTAGACTGATAAATAATGGAAGGTACAGAGGAGGGCTGCACATGAATGCAGGAGAACCTTTCAGTGAGATGGCCAATCAGAGGGTCTAAATGAAGACTGGTGAAAGTAGGGTTCGGGTAAGGGTACTCCATAATAAGAAGAATTACTCTATGGATCCCGTGAGGGAAATTTGGTCTCTGCATTTAACCCTATACACCTAGCACACAGTGAAGTGAAACACACACTAATCCCCAGGCAGTGAGCTGCCAACAGCGGCGCTCGGGGAGCAGTGAGGGGTTAGGTGCCTTGCTCACAGGCACTTCAGCCATTCGCACTGGTCGGGGTCCGAACCGGCAACCCTCCGGTCACAAGTCCGAAGCCCTTACCAGTAGGCCGCGGCTGCCCCACACATAAAGAGACCTGGATGGAGTTGATGGCCACATGGCCCCCTTGGCCAGCTGAGGGAGGAGAGTACAAATAACAGGTGGAGACTCAAGTCCTTTATTGTCAAATGTGCACTTCCAGTCGTACTGTACAATGTAATGTATTGGACGTGGCCCGGTCAACATGGATCATCAACCCTAACCCAAAAAACAAGTACAGTGAAACAGTCAAATTATTCACTTCCAACTAAATGCATAGTGTGCATATAATGCATAAAACGGAAAATGTTATGTTGTCCATCACTTTAATAATATATAATATGTCAGAGGCGGCCCTGTGATAGGCTGGCGACCTGTCCAGGGTGTACCCCGCCTCTCGCCCGTTGCAGCTGGGATTGGCTCCAGCCCCCCCGCGACCCTCGTAGAGGATAAGCGGTTACGACAATGGATGGATGGATGTCAGGCGGCTGGTAATTTGTTGTGGGGCGCAGTTGCGTGTGACGGGTCTAATACCACCGCACAATCAGAACACAACACACAAAATGTAAAAAACAGTTAAACTATCAATAAATTAGACAGAGACTTTGGATATTGTTTATCTAAATGGAATGAGTTTTGGGGCACAATATATTAAAAAAGTAGGCTCCTTTAATGAAAATAGACCACATGTTACACCATCTAAACACCAGTTAAATTAGACGATTGCTAAAACCGCTCTGTGTATTCTCTGCTGCGTTGTGTTCAATGAATGAGAATTCAGGAGACCCAGGAACTCAAACACTGCGCTTTACTGCGTTGGTACAACCTGCGTGAAGTTGGCACCCCATATGTTGAAAATATGAATAAAAATACTTTCATTCGTTTGTGCAGGCAAAATGAACGTTTGTGCACAAACAGTCTTGATATTTGATATATGATATTCAACATTTAATTATTTGACCTGTGGGCAAGGGCGCCGAAAAGGGGGGGGGTAAAGGAGACGGATTCTAGGGGCCCATGATGGAGGGGGGCCCAGAGAGGCCCCTAATGATGATGAAATTATAATACATAAAAAATAATGACACTAAGTTATTAACTAACATATAATCACACGTGTTTTATTTTCCATGTCCTGGTAACAATTCCTTTATTTGTTTTGGAAGCATCAACCCCTGCAGGGCCCCCCCTTCCCCCCCTCTATTTACGTAAAATGGTTCAGTCCAACTGGATCAGCTGCAGCCGGTAGCGCACCGGCGATTTGTCACAGACGGCGCGCCACAGCGGGCAAAGCGGAGGAGACAGCAGTATGCCTAAAAAATCAGGCAGCCAAAAAAGAAAGGAAAATAAATTAAGAGAGGAGAAGGAGTTGAAGGGTCGACAATATGTCACCCAGTATTTCCAAAAAAAAGGTGGGTTTGTTGTGGTGGAAAGTTATGGATATTAACTTTGTCCCTGTCTGTGGTCTATAAGCTAGCTCACTTTTCTCACCATGTTAGCTCAAGAAAAGTCTGGATTTTTACATTTTACTGCTATATTAGTTAAATAATCAATCCAGTCAAACATTTATCAAGCTGTTCTTATTCAATAATAGTTGATCTCCCCTCTGTCAAAATGATGCCTCATTCTGAACAGAGTCAAGTGCACCAGAAGCTGCAGCAGCTGTCTGTCAGCCCCCAACTCCCCCTGCCCCTGAATCAGCCCCAGTGCCCCCACATGAGGAAGGAGGTGAGCAGCTGTGTGTGTTGAAATAATAATAATAATAATAATAATACATAATATAATACAAAATATAATACATTTTACTACAGTCTCAAAACAATACAAAGATGAAGGTAATTCATTAATTAAAATGAATTAAATAAAAGGCATTTTGAACAATTTTAATGGTTTAAAAAGCATAAACCCTTTTAAAAAATGAAATAGAAGACGTGCAGTAAGAACAGAGGAGAACATCTGTGGTGTGTGCAGCAGACTGGGGTGACTGCTCTCAGTCCAATCAGAGAAGTTTACATGTTGGTGACTATGGGATGTTGGTGACTATGGGATTTTCTCAAATAGACGGGGAGTGAGATCGTAGAGATGATTGATGCAGTTCTTCGTGACCATGGGATAGACATCGGTGATTGCAGAGGGCAGGGCTATGACAACGGGGCTAACATGTCAGGGAAAATAAAGGGAGTCCAAGCTCAAATACTGAAGAAAAACAAGCTGGCTACTTATTCACCATGTGCCTCCCACACATTAAATCTTGTTGGTGTGCATGCTGCACAGTCAAGCCCAGAGGTATCCACATTTTTCGGCTGCATAAATCGCCTGTACACATTTGTAAGTGGCAGCCCAGAGCGTTGGGCCATCAATAAAGAGCAAACAGGTTGCTCATTGCATCGCCTATCTGATACCCGCTGGAGTGCAAGGATTGAGGCTGTTAAACCTGTGGCAAAGCACCTACCTTCTGTCCTCAAATCTCTTGATAGCATAGTTATGACATGCAGTCTCACCAGTGAAGCAAGATCAGAAGCTAATGGTTTGAGGAAATACTTCATGTCATTTGATGCTGTTGTTCTTCTCACTTTCTGGCTGAAGGTACTGCAAAGTATTGACAACAGGAATGTTATTCTCCAGTCAGGAAAAATATCACTTGACATAGAAGCAGCCAATATCAGAGACTTGACAGAAGAGATGCAGTCTCTAAGAGATGCATGGGACACTCTCCTAGCTGAGGCAAAGTTGATAGCTGGGGAAATTAATGTTACACCTCAGTTAAGCAAGGAGTCCAGCCGCCAGAAGAAAAGGCGGAGATTCCATGATGAAACCGCTGAAGAGGAGACAACTCAGGACAGTTCAGAAACAGTGTTTCGGAACACTGTGTTTTATACAGCCATGGACAGTATCATCAGTGACTTGGACACTAGGTTCCGGGGCATTGCACATATTGTCAACGAGTTTTCTGCTGTTCTGAAAGTTGGGCAGATTAGTGAGGGCAAAATCTCTTCTGTGTGCCAACCACTGATCACAAAGTATTCTAGTGATCTTACTCCTGATTTTGAAAATCAAGTAAGACACCTAAACAGTGTATATGCAGCCAACTTCCCCCCTAACCTGTCCCCTCTTGAACTCCTGAATGCATTTTTTAAGCTGCAGCTGCAAAGCATCTTTGGAGAAGTGTGCATCGCCTTGCGCATATTTTGCACCCTGCCAGTTACTGTTGCTGGTGGTGAGAGAGCGTTCAGTAAACTAAAAATGATCAAAAACTATTTGAGGTCCACAATGTCTCAGGAAAGACTTTGCAGTCTTGCCATGCTGTCAATTGAGAGTCAGTTGGCTAGAAAGCTGGACTTCAAAGACCTGATAAGTGATTTTGCACATGAGAAGGCTCGGCGTTGGGCTTTTGGTGAGAAGAGTTGAGCAAGGACCAGTGATTGAAAGGTTGCAAAAGGAAGCTTGACTCAGTCAGCAACGTTATATTATATATATATTTGCCATTCTTTCATATATTAAGTTCTACTTAAATGATGAGAAATCATATATGGCCATTTTGTATTCTGATGCCGTTTTTGTTTTTGCTGAGATTTTTTTCTCTCCACTGATTATAATTGCTATTTTTTCATGGAAGAGTTTATTTCCAATTTAAGAATCAGTGGTGCAGCAAATAAATCACTCAAAATGAATTCCATTGTATTCAGAGTGCTCAGTTCTTCCCCTACTGTACATGTCAACTGTCATGCTGTTCTTCTTTCACAAATATGGTAATGATAGTCAAAAATACCATTAAAATGCATAATTGTATGTAAAATAGCATCAAAAAATTTTGCAGCTGTGTTGGGGGCCCTGTAAAGATTCTTTTCATGGGGCCAAAAATCCCTAGCGGCGCCCCTGCCTGTGGGGTGTACCTGTACTGCTGGTCACTGTGAATTTCTCCTAAGGGGGATTAATAAAGGAATATCTTATCTTATCTTATCTTATTAGTGGGTTAGCGAGGTATGTTGCGCTCAAAGCCTGGGTTAGCTGTCATATGAAAGTCGCTCTCTTTTAGCGGCGCTATATCACCATGGTAACTTATGCTCGCAACCAAACCTGGTCGGGAGGAGGTTTTCAGCTAACTTTCCCATTAGATCGGCTGAGCGCCGCCTCCTAGTCAGGGTGTTTCGCTGAGTTTTTTTTTCTTATTTTCAGGCCCGGGGTGCGTATTTACGAATCCTACAGCCAAGTCCCGCCCTATGCCTACGCCTGATTGGCTGAGCTCAATGAGTGCCGCGTAGCTAATCTGACAGTACGTTTACATGCAGCAAGAAATTCGAATTTCTAATCGTATAAGACATCGTTCGGACTTTTTAAGTGCATGTAAACACCTTAATCCGACCTACTTCGGACCTACTTCGGACCTATTTCGGACATCTAAAATCGGATAACTACACCTGGATAATTCGATCATAGTCGGACTTTTAACGGCATGTATACTCAGCAATCGGATCTGAATCGGATTTTGCATTCTGCGCATACGCATCGCCATTCTGCACATGCGCAGAGCGCCACACAGCATCCGGAGTCAGCCACGCTCCGGCTGTTAATCCGATTCCCTGAACGGCATGTATACTCGGACAAGTGATCCGGTCTTTGTCATTATCTGATCCGATCAGAAATTCGAATTTCTTGCTGCACGTAAACGTACTGTGAGGTAAACTAGAGTCCAATAGAGAGACTATAGGGCTGTGTTCGAAATGTTCACTCGTTCACTCACTCACTCGTTCACTATATAGTGTTTGCTATATAGGGGACCTATGTAGGGGGCTACTAGGGGACAAGTGAGCATGGTGATTATTAATTTCAGACACTCGGGATGTTATTGCTGACACATATTCATGCGACGGATTTACATCAGTTATCTCAGTCGCATAAACAAACGCAAATGCGAGTTATCACACGTGTAAAGTCATGGGACAACAACGGTGTTGTTTTTGGATGAGTAAACAGGCTGGGATTTCTCAACTGCATTGAAATAACATTTGAAATATATGATAATAGAAATAAAACTGTGTAATATGTGTACATCCTAACTTTTTTGTGGGCAGGGTAGTAGGCTACAACAATTATTAAACGATGGGGTTGGCCTATAGCTTACGAAATGATATACAAATGGGCAATCCTAAGGTAAAGCCTAGGCTGGGCTATACATACCATGATATAGCCGTTAGTTAAACGTTTTAAAACTTCCATAGGCTCACGTGCATAATAGATCTTACTGATCTCAACGTAAGCTAACTCAACACAACTTACCGTTAAAAATGGATCCAATTCAGGCATTAGTTTTTACTATTTTAATGAAAGTGTTGGTGCTCCGACAAAGGAGACGAAATGACACTGCAAGGGCGAGACGTCTTCGTATTTTACTCGCCAGACATAATATTAACCATATGGCAATGGTAAATATCACATTTGCTATAGCAGTGTTACTGTTAATGTTAACATGATGTTAATGCTAGCGCCCTTCTTGGCGAGGGGCGATTTCATTCAATAGTAGCAAACACTGTTTATATATATATAAACGATACAATAAAACATATGTTAGTATTAGGCTACAGCAGTATCTCACGAGTCACTCCAGTGTCTTGCAGTGAAATGGATTTAACGATATATCATAGCCTACCTCTTTTTAAAACAGCCACAAGGTGGAGCCATAGGAACAACACTTAGGCAAAAGTGTTCGTAAATTAGTTGTTCCACATCGGTCTTTGCCTTTCAGAAGTAAAAAAATCTATATAAAGAAGTAAAATAATTTATATTGCGATCAGAGTTCTCACCTATTTTTCATGATCCCCCTGTAGACGTGGAGAGCCAATTAACCTTTCACATACAATTGGCTTGCAGAAAAAATATTTTTAAATAGCATGCAATGAGGTGTCGACAGCCTTTAAATTTCAAGTGTTGTACACAAAACATTTCTATCTTACTTCTTATTTAAGTTCAGTTGTCTTATTTAAGCAGTTAACTATGATATATGAACTTAAATGCTACAAAAATAAAACACACTTTAGTAGTTTAGCAGTGACACTTTATTTTGTGCTCTTTACAGCCGGAGCCGGCAAGATACTGTGTCAGGAATTAACACATACCCCTGCTACAGTTGTTTTTGGATGGGACCTCTGACCTGAAAGTAGATTTTCGCCTGAGCAGACCAACTGCAATGAGGCTGATTGCGCTCTTGCGCACCGAGGATCAACAGTGTTCTGGCTGGGGCCTTGAGCTAGAGGTCTTGGTATTTCTATTCTGGCTTGCCAGTGCCACCTCTTACAGAGTGGTGTCACGGGTCTTTGCCATGCCACGCACTACCATTCATGACATCGTCCACAGAGTGTCAGGGAAAGTCCTTAGGCTCAAGGAACGTATCATCTCCTTCCCCCATGCCATGGAGCTGGACACCATCGGTGATGGTTTTGCGCAGCTAGCACGTTCCCCAGCCTTTTCTAAGGTTGTGGGAAGTATTGATGGCTGCCAAGTTAGAATCAAACCTCCATCACAAAATCAGGCATGCTATTTGAACAGAAAACTTTTTTTTTCAATACAGCTGCAGGCGGTGTGCAACCGCCTGCAGCTGTATTGGGGCTGTTCCTGGACATTTGTGTTGGCTACCCAGGGTCAGTCCACGATGCCCGTGTATACAGGAACAGCCCCATTTTTGCTGACAAACTTTACCCCCCACAGGGTTACCTTATCCTTGGGGACGGCGGGTACCCCTGTACGCCATCCTTGATCACAACATATCGGGAACCAGTGGTGAGGGCAGTTGACAGGCAGTTTAACCATCATCACGCTAAGGCCCGTTCTGTAATTGAGCGGGCCTTCGGGATCTTAAAAACCCGCTGGAGGACAATTTTTCTTAAAGCCCTGGAGGTGAAGCCCACGTTTGCACCGGTGGTAATTGCATGTTGTGCGATTTTGCACAACATTGCAATGGAGCTGGATGACTTGCCCTTGGAGGGGGTGGTAATCATGAGGGATGACAATCAAGATCAGCCTCACCAACAGCAGCTGGATCCTAGTGGGGAGGAAGTGAGGAGGCAACTGGCAGCTGCTGTGGTTGGTCCAGTCCAGGCTGTGGCTCCAGAAGGCAATGATTACGTCTAAATTAAAAATATATTTTTAACCCCAATATGATTTTAGTGTATGAAACATTGTTTTCAGAGTTTCTACTTTATGCAAATACAAGTCTACAGTAAAACATAAAAAATGATAATATCGAAAATGTGATTGAAGATACTTTATTAATTAATTAAATAAAAAATAAATAGTAGTAAAAAAATTTATAAAAATTATAATTTCTCCACCAGTCTCTCCAAGATACTGAGGAGCCTGCCCTCCCGCTCTTCGTCCCTTCTGGCCCGCTCCTCTGCTCTCTCCGATTCCCTTTCGAGGAAGTCAAGGACAGGGTCCACCTTCCTCTTCCCTGCCCTCTTCCTTGGGGGATCTGTGTTTGCCTGTGCCTCTTCCTGTCTTGGCTCAGGGGAAGCCACTGCAGACACCTGAAAGTGGTCTCCTCCTGACGATGTGATGAGGACTGGGGGGCTGATGGAGGGTTTGTCCCCCATCACCTCGTCCATCAAGCTGTACCACTTCCAGGTGCCTGCAGTGGTTTCCCCTGACTCAGTGCTCACTCCCGTGGGGGGCTTTTTCAGCTCCTGTAACATTCAATGTGGTCACTTTTAGGGAATTGAATCTGCAACTTTGTGCCAAAATACATAACAAGACGACACAAGACAAATGGCCTATCTAACAGCAGTGTACAGTATGCAGCATGTCACTGGGGTTATCAAGTGGGCACCCTCATTCACCGATGTTTCGTTAAGATACTCTTAACAAACCTAGGCATGGTCTAGGTTGGTTAGCATGGGTGGCGCATAATGGAGGCTTGAGGCTTGAAAGTAATGTTTCAGAGGTGACAAAAAGGCGAGGAATGGCATGGATAGCAGCAGTAAGATAAGATAAGATAAGATAAGATATTCCTTTATTAATCCCCCTTAGGAGAAATTCACAGTGACCAGCAGTACAGGGGATAGATGTGCAGTAAGAGCCTGGCTAAGTCAATACACAATAAACAATAAACAATAAATTAGATTAAATACGAGCTCTTAAGTCAGGTCAGTGACGAGTGAGAACCTGTATGCATACCAGTGTCCTTGATAGCTGTTTATGGTGCAAAATGCAAAGTAGATAGATAGTGCAAATATGCGGAAAGTGCAAGGTGCAAGATGTGCAAATTTATACAGGTATTCCAGGTACAACATATGAATAGACCTGGAATAACAACGGCTAGGACACAGTCCAAGGTGTGTGGTGTGGTGTATGTGAATGTGAAGTTCAGTCCATTCCATTTGTCTTTTGTCTGGTGGTGTTGGAGCTTCCTCAGCCTGATGGTTGGTGGGATGAGGGAGTGCCCAAGCACTTTGAGGCACTTGACTGAGTGAGCATGTGGCTGAACTTGTTCCTGAGTTGCTTCAGTTGCTTCAGTTCGGCATAGTGAGGCTGAGAGGGTAGTTCCGGGTCACCAGCAGCTTTCCCCTCGTCCTCCTCACTGTCGCCGCCTCCACACAGTCCGGCTTCATCCCCACTGCAGAGCTCGCCGTCCTCCCCGGCTTGTACAGCTTCCTGGCACCACCGCTCCCAATGCTTCCTCCCCAGCACACGGCAGTGAAGAAGGTGACACAGGCCACCGCAGGCTGGTAGACCATCCGTAGCAGCCTGGTGCATGCAATGAAAGATGACAGATGGACAGTGGTTATCATTGAGATGAACAGACATAAGATGAAAATGGCTAGAAAAACAGTCTGGGGTGTGTGGTGTGGTATACAAATCCATTATCTGATGGTGCTGGCGCTTCCGAGACGTTGGGAGCGGGTGGTTGAGGTATTGTAGAGACTGATAGCTGATGGGATGAAAGAGCCCCCCAAGCGCTTTGAAGCACGTGGCTGAGTGAGCCTATGGCTGAACGTGCTCCTGAGTTGCCTCAGCTCGGCGTAGAGAGGGTGAGAGGGGTTGTCCAGGATCGCCTGCAGCTTTCCCCTCATCCTCCTCTCTGTCACCGCCTCCACACACTCCAGCTTCATCCCCACCACGGAGCTCGCCCTCCTCACCAGCTTGTTCAGCTTACTGGCCCCACCGCTCCCGATGCCTCCTCCCCAGCACACGACGGCGAAGAAGGTGACACTGGCTACCACCGACTGGTAGAACATCCGTAGCAGCCTAGTGCACACATTGAAGGATCTGAGCCTCCTCAGGAAGAACAGCCTGCTCTGTCCCTTCCTGTAGAGGGCCTCGGTATTGTCAGACCAGTCCAGTTTGTTGTTTAGGTGCACCCCAAGGAACTTGCAGGTATCCACCATCTCCACCTCTTCCCCCTTTATGGAAACCGGTAAAGGGGGACTCTTCCTGCGTCTGAAGTCCACCACCAGCTCCTTGGTTTTCCCTGTGTTGAGCTGAAGGTGGTTCCCGTCACACCATCCCACAAAGTTCTTCACCAGTTCTCTGTACTCCTCCTCCTCGTTGTCTGTCCAGTGAATGTTGTCCGGTTCAGTATGGAAGGTGTTGTGTGGGATTTCTGCGAGAAAGGGGAAGTGCGTGGCGATGGTGTTGTTTAGGAATTTGAGGTTGCCTTGTTGTTTGGGGGTGAGGTGGGGTGAGTAGTTAATGATGGGGAAATAGATGTCGGCGTTTGGGAAGGTGGATTGGGCTAGTTTGGCTAATGCTTTCAGTTGTTTTGTGGAGGTGAGTTTGGCGTCCTGGTCCCTGTTGTTTATTCCAATGGAGAAGATGACCATGTCCATCCGACCGTGGAACCCCCGGCGGTCATAGCCCCGGTACCCGGCCCGAGGACCCACGTCTCTCATAGGTGATCGGGGGTGCGTATCCCTGGTGTATGATAGGGGGCGTTGGTCCCTCTGGTGTGGGTGTCGACGTCCCTCTCTGGATGGTGAGGCGGGGCGCCTATTGGTAGGCCCCCTGGGTGGACGACGGGGAGGGCCCGGTGGCGGTGGTGGACGCCGAGCCCTGGGTGGCGAGCGAGGGCGTCTCGTCATCGGAGGGGAGTAAACCCGCACGTACCTCTGCGGCGAGCGTGGTCTCTCCCTCATCCTGCCAGGCGGACGTCCGTGCCACCGGGGTGATGGAGCCCGTCGATCATCGGACCACGTGCGCGGCCTATCCGTAGGCGCATAAACGTGTCCGTCCCAGGATGGCGAGCGTCAGCGATAACGGCGCCTGCCGTATCTAACCAATGTCCACTCGGACATTGTATTAGTGGAGAGTATGATAAGATCCCCAACGCTGTGTCTCGAAAAAAATTAAATAAAAAAATTAAATAAAAAATAGGATCGAGAGTAAGAGTTGAACAAAGTAACTATTTATTTAAAACAAGTGCAAAAAACGACGTTTCGGCCAGTATTCTGGCCTTCTTCAGGTTTGCACAAAATAAAAAATAAAAAGCACAAATGTGGCGAACTCTCTCTTGACAGGTAAGGTTGAGACTGTGAGATCGCAAGGACCCCAACCCAATTGACTCCAACAGGGAACGCCCTCCCATTTGATTGGAGCCAACAGGTTGGTTCCAGATCGCGGCAGCCCACAATCCCACCCCCTGTGCAACAGTTAATATAACTTTTTTATTCAAATATAATACAAGTAGTAAGAGACACAGATAAGTAAATAAATAATAACTGAACACGGTAACAGCGAACATATATGTAGAAAAAAATAAATAAATAAATATTTTTTTATGTAAGGCGATCATGTGATTAACGTCACTTCTACGAACGAGTTAAAAAGAAAAACAATGAACATTAGCGGAGTTGATAATAATAAACAAAGTTGTTATATATAGAACTGATTATAGTGTTTTTATAAAAACTAAACATTTAATGTAAACAAAGAAATGAATCAATTAGAAAAGTTGCGATCGCTGTTACCATGATGTCATCGGCCAGCAGTCAGTAAATGACATCATGGTCCAAGCCCCACGCAATCAAACTGTAAACATTACATCCATATATATTTATTTTGATTGATATTTGCAATACTCACCTACACCCAAAATATCCTGGATCTAAACTTGAATTGTAAATTATGATGTTGATTAGGGTCCAGGTCAGGGTCATCCAAAGCAGCCCCAATAGAGGTCAGAGGTCACTGTTAAATTAGGTTATGGTTAGGTCTGAGGAACAATGTTATATTGAGGTTAAGTTGAGGTTTTTGAAAATGAATGTTGATTATGGTTAGGATTAGGGTTGGGGTTGGATCAAATTGGGTTAGGGTTAGGTCAAATTGGATTATGATGTTAGGCTGAGGTTAAGGTTAGGCCTAAGGAAACAATGTTATATTGCAATTAAATTAATTATTGTATTGAGGTTAGGGTTGGGGTGAGGGTTATGGTTAGGTCTGAGGAACAATGTTATATTGAGGTTAAGTTGAGGTTTTTGAAAATAAATGTTGATTATGGTTAGGATTAGGGTTGGGGTTGGATCAAATTGGGTTATGGTTAGGGTTTAGGGTTAGGGTAATATTAAATTAGGTTATGGTTAGGGTTAAGGTTAGGATTAGAACAAATAGGGTTATGGTTAGGGTTAGGGTTAGAATAAATTGGGTTAGGGTTAGGTCAAATTGGATTATGATGTTAGGCTGAGGTTAAGGTTAGGCCTAAGGAAACAATGTTATATTACAATTAAATTAATTATTGTATTGAGGTTAGGGTTGGGGTGAGGGTGAGGGTTCAGCTCAGGAGTCCTCACCAGGGGTAGATGGATTTTGCCCCCAGCAGGTGGAGCCAAACCATCACCCTGTCCCTCCTCTGTGCAGGGGTCCAGGTAACATTGCTCTGTAGTACAGTATACCTAAAGGCACCCAGACCATGCATAAGGAAATGCTGCACCACCGGTGAGTCAAGGTCCCCCTTGAGGTGCACTTCTAATCTAAGGCGCTTGATGTGGGACGATACCTGGACGCCGGTGCCGCCAACAAACTGCGCTGGACAGGGAGCAGAAAATCAGATAAATGCAGTTGGATGTTTTTGGGGTCGAGGCCTGTGTGACCTCATGCCAGGCATGTGTTTGCTTATTAGAAATAAATCTCAATTTCATGAAATGTGTGTCTATAATGGTAGTCCTTGCTCTGTCCTCTGATGAGGACAGGGTAGCCCGTACTAACATGTCCCTCAAGTTTTTACTACGCCTGAAGGCCGAGATGACCCTATATTCTGTAAAGGGCTCCTGCTGCCCCAGGAACCTCGCGAAGTTGGCCTTCAGGCTGCTGTTCAGAGTAACCGTCATTGAGCTATATGTGTTAATAAGGGGAATGGGCTTGTCCAGGCCCCTCTCAGTCCTGTCCGAGAAAGTCTTCAGACAGAGCCTGAGGAAGGACCTGGAATAACCCCTATCCCTCAAGGCCCTAAAGAGAATGGCGACCGCCTGCCCAAAGTCCCCGTCCCTTGTACAAATCCTCCTGAATCTAAGGATCTGGGATTTCACCAGTCCCTTGTAGGTGTGCTTCGGGTGGAAGCTGCTTTTATGCAAGAGGGCGTGGGTTTCAGTCTTCTTAAAGAAGACTTTGATGTTTAATTTTAAATCGGTCAGAAAGTCCGGTCCCTTGTAAGTCGTGGTGTCAAGGAAGTCTATGGTCTGGGAGTTGAGTTCATAGGTCAATTGGATAGAAGGGTCGTAAGCGTTAAGTGTCAGTACAAATTGTTTGAATTGAATTTTGGAGCCCGGCCAGATTCCCCATATGTCATCCAAATATCTGTAGTAGTGTAGGGGCCTTAGGGGACAAGTGGCCAGGGCCTCCTCCTCCCAATTGGCCATATAAATATTGGCGTAGGCCGGGGCGAATTTCTTGCCCATAGCCGTGCCTTTAGTTTGGAGATAAAAGTCCCCATTGAAAATGAAATCGTTTTTAGTCAGGTTAATGTCTAGCAGCTTTAAGAGCTGCATGTCGGGTCGGGTCGGGTCGGGATACCTGTTGAAGAATCGTCTTACACACTGGATGCCGGCCTCTATAGGGATGTTGGTGTAGAGGCTCTTGACATCCATGGAAAACAGTAGGGCCCCCGGTGGCACCTTGAGGCCCTTGCCGATCCCCACAAAGTGGTAGGTATCCTTAATATAGGAGGGGTGTCTGGTCGAGAGGGGGTTAAGGAAGTGGTCGATGTATTCTGCTGTCCGGTACGTCTCACTGCCACAGTCTGAAACTATGGGCCTACCCGGAGGGACCTCAAAGGGGACCGTCCAGGTGGCGGGGTCCTTATGTATTTTTGGCAGTATATAAAAGCGTCTGGCCCTCGGTTCCTCATCCCCCCCGATTAGATAACGGCGTTGTTTAGAATTGATAAATTTAGCTCTAAAGAGGGAGTCAATGATGTTTATGACCTCTTTAATGGTGTCAAGGTAAATAGGTCCGTCTAATTTCCGATAGTAGACCTCATCCCTGAGCTGGCGCTCTGCCTCTAGGACATATTGGTCCCTGCTGAGGACAACCACTGCAGATCCCTTGTCAGCGGGTTTAATAACAATCTCCCTGTTTTGTTTTAGTTGGGTAAGGGCCTCTAGTTCGCCAGGCGATAGGTTGGGCTTCTCGCTGGGCGTCCTGTACTGTTTTTTGAGTGTTGAAAGGTCACATGTTACGAGTCTGTGCAACGCCTCCGGGAGGGCCCCCGATGGGGGCGTCCAAAGGGAAGGGCCCCCGAAAGGCGGTGCAGTACCAGTACTATCCTGGAAAAAGCTGATTAATTTGAGCCTCCTATGGTAATTATAAACATCACATTTCAGTTGTTTTTTAAGCTCCCGTTCTAAACAGTGAGTAGGGATAAAAGACAAACCTCTGTTCAAGAGGGTTGTCTGTGGCGCTGTTAAGCGTAGGTCCTTGGTCAAATTGACAATTGTCTTACCCCCTAAGGAGGGAACGTCCTTTACCCCTGCCGGTGTCGGGCTCAAGGGGACCCGGCGTTTAACACCCCCCTCCAGTGATGGAAGAAAGCGTCGCCAGTCTCCGCTGTCCAGCTGATGTTGTCCTCCTCAGTGGAGAACTGGCTTTGCGGCAGGAGGGGGATGTGGGGCATGTTCCTCTCCAACTGCTGGTTGAGGACGGCGAGGTTCTCCTGCTCCTCTGTAGGGAGGGCCGTGGAGAAGTTGACCTGCTGGATCAACACCTCCGCTCCAGGGAACCGCTTCCTGGCCGCTCTCAACGCAGCCTGGGCATTCTTAATCGTTGTCTCTTTTGACTTGTTGGCCCTGCTATAGATACCAAACGACATGATTATTTTTTCTACGACCAGCCCCTCAATAGGGGTGGTCTTCTCCATCAGGGCCTGCGCGTGCCTGAAATGGGATTCAGGGAAACAGTCCACCTGCAGGTCCTGGATGTCATGTTCAGGGAGGCTAGCAAGGTTAGAGTCACCCATAATGAGCCACTTAGAGCCCACGTTGAGGTTCCAGTCCAACAACTTACGTGCCGTATGTGGGTGCACCCTGACCCTGCGACCTCCCCTTCTCTCGGTGGTGGTCTCGTCTCTCGGCTCCTCACCTCGGTCCCGGACAGACCGCAATACCTCCGCGGCGGCCCGTGAGGTGGAAGGGCCCTCGTCGTGGTCCTCCAGATCGAGGAGGTCCCCGGTCCCCGATGCGTCGGGCCCCGGGGATGGAGAAGGAGAACAGGGGGTGGGTCCTCCCACCAACTCACCTCTTCTCCCTCGTGTGAGTCCCAGAAGGCCGTCCTCCCCGTCAGCCCCGTCATCCTCGTCCGACGAGACCTCAGGGGACGCCCTCCTGGCCCTCCTGGGGGCCCTCCGTTCCAGGGGGGGACACGCCGTTGGCCGCGAGGGGGTGAGGACGGCCGCCGGTGGGGGGACGAACCAATCCGGCGACAGCTCCTCCAAGCCCGTCACGGTGCCGGACCCCGCAGAGGCCGGTCTCGCTGGCGTGCCCCGGGTCCCGGTCGCCGGCGGTGGGCGGTGAGGGCCAGCATGACGAGCCGGCGATGAGGTGGGGGAAGACAGTGCGCGGCCGGAAGGCAACAGCGACGCCGACGGAGCCCTGGACCTCGGGGGCAGAACGTCAGGGACCAGGATCGGTGTGGGGTCCCTCTCCTGCTCCCACAGCGTCGTGAGCCTGGTCTCAGCGGCGTCGAGCGTCTCCCCAGTGAGACGGGGCAGGTTCCTGCGGGCCCAGCGGGTCGCCACACCGAAGGCCTCCCTCCAGGTCTCATTGAGGAGACCCCTGAGTCTCCCAAACAAGTCCTCAAGGCATTCCTCATAGTGTTGCCTTAATATAAGGCAAATTGTGTGTCCCCACTCCCTCGCAGCCCCCTCTATCAGGAGGCGCGTGGTCTGAGTAGGGACCGCTGGTTTAATCATGGCGGCCAGCGTGGCCACCATTTTGTGAATGGTCCGGGGCCCTTCCCCACGGGCCCCAGATGACACGTTAGAAAGGTGGTGGGTCACCTTAATTACAGCGTACAGTTCTTTTATGAGACGCTTCAATTCCAAATTGGCAGGGATACGCCTCACCTCATGTCCATCGCGGTCGCGATCCGGTCCCCTGGCGACGTCAGCATAGGTCCCGGTACCAGGCCCAAAGCCAGCCCGCCGAGAAGCCCCAGGCGGAGGCACTGGCCAGTTTAGGTTAGGGGGGTTACCCCTCCAATAACGGAGGGGAGGTGCACGGTCCATCCGACCGTGGAACCCCCGGCGGTCATAGCCCCGGTACCCGGCCCGAGGACCCACGTCTCTCATAGGTGATCGGGGGTGCGTATCCCTGGTGTATGGTAGGGGGCGTTGGTCCCTCTGGTGTGGGTGTCGACGTCTCTCTCTGGATGGTGAGGCGGGGCGCCTATTGGTAGGCCCCCTGGGTGGACGACGGGGAGGGCCCGGTGGCGGTGATGGACGCCAAGCCCTGGGTGGCGAGCGAGGGCGTCTCGTCATCGGAGGGGAGTAAACCCGCACGTACCTCTGCGGCGAGCGTGGTCTCTCCCTCATCCTGCCAGGCGGACGTCCGTGCCACCGGGGTGATGGAGCCCGTCGATCATCGGACCACGTGCGCGGCCTATCCGTAGGCGCATAAACGTGTCCGTCCCAGGATGGCGAGCGTCGGCGATAACGGCGCCTGCCGTATCTAACCAATGTCCACTCGGACATTGTATTAGTGGAGAGTGTGATAAGATCCCCAACGCTGTGTCTCGAAAAAAAATTAAATAAAAAATTAAATAAAAATAGGATCGAGAGTAAGAGTTGAACAAAGTAACTATTTATTTAAAACAAGTGCAAAAAACGACGTTTCGGCCAGTATTCTGGCCTTCTTCAGGTTTGCACAAAATAAAAAATAAAAAGCACAAATGTTGTGGCGAACTCTCTCTTGACAGGTAAGGTTGAGACTGTGAGATCGCAAGGACCCCAACCCAATTGACTCCAACAGGGAACGCCCTCCCATTTGATTGGAGCCAACAGGTTGGTTCCAGATCGCGGCAGCCCACAATCCCACCCCCTGTGCAACAGTTAATATAACTTTTTTATTGAAATATAATACAAGTAGTAAGAGACACAGATAAGTAAATAAATAATAACTGAACACGGTAACAGCGAACATATATGTAGAAAAAAAAAAATATATATATTTTTTTTTATGTAAGGCGATCATGTGATTAACGTCACTTCTACGAACGAGTTAAAGAGAAAAACAATTAACATTAGTGGAGTTGATAATAATAAACAAAGTTGTTATATATAGAACTGATTATAGTGTTTTTATAAAAACTAAACATTTAATGTAAACAAAGAAATGAATCAATTAGAAAAGTTGCGATCGCTGTTACCATGATGTCATTGGCCAGCAGTCAGTAAATGACATCATGGTCCAAGCCCCACGCAAT
The DNA here is from genome assembly GCA_036785325.1 of Urophycis tenuis. Taxonomy (NCBI): domain Eukaryota; kingdom Metazoa; phylum Chordata; class Actinopteri; order Gadiformes; family Phycidae; genus Urophycis; species Urophycis tenuis. Next base: position 1,542,444 of record JAXIVH010000012.1, on the reverse strand, counting down.
CAAACTGTAAACATTACATCCATATATATTTATTTTGATTGATATTTGCAATACTCACCTACACCCAAAATATCCTGGATCTAAACTTGAATTGTAAATTATGATGTTGATTAGGGTCCAGGTCAGGGTCATCCAAAGCAGTTCCAATAGAGGTCAGAGGTCACTGTTAAGGTAGGTTATGGTTAGGTCTGAGGAACAATGTTATATTGAGGTTAAGTTGAGGTTTTTGAAAATGAATGTTGATTATGGTTAGGATTAGTGTTGGGGTTGGATCAAATTGGGTTATGGTTAGGGTTTAGGGTTAGGGTAAGATTAAATTAGGTTATGGTTAGGATTAGGGTTAGGGTTAGAACAAATAGGGTTATGGTTAGGGTTAAGGTTAGGATTAGAATAAATTGGGTTAGGTCAAATTGGATTATGATGTTAGGCTGAGGTTAAGGTTAGGCCTAAGGAAACAATGTTATATTGCAATTAAATTAATTATTGTATTGAGGTTAGGGTTGGGGTGAGGGTTATGGTTAGGTCTGAGGAACAATGTTATATTGCAATTAAATTAATTATTGTATTGAGGTTAGGGTTGGGGTGAGGGTTATGGTTAGGTCTGAGGAACAATGTTATATTGAGGTTAGGGTTAGGGTTAGGGTTAGAGGTTAGGGTTAGGGGTTAGGGTTAGGGGTTAGGGGTTAGGGTTAGGGTTAGGGGTTAGGGTGAGGGTGAGGGTTAGGGTTAGTTACACTTTTTAGGATACATTGTTTTGGTTATGGAGAGGAGGGGGCACATACTTACCCCCTGACCAGCACAAACCAGTTGTTAACACCGCTAGGTAGCCCTGGTTTGGCCAATCAGGGCCGGAGCCTGGTTCTTGTCCTCTGTTGGGTCCAGATGAACTAGCAGAAAACTGGGGTCACGAAGGACCGAGGCCAGCCGTGACAAAGCACTGCCTCCACGGTCCCCCAATGCAGCTATCCTCAGCGATGGGTAGACCTAGGAAAGACCAAGACCAGCCCCGACCAGCGGTGCCTTCCCAGTCGGTCCCAGGGTAGGAAAGGCCAAGGCCAGCCGCGACTAAGCACTGCCTCCCTGGCCCCTCCAGGACCCCATGCCGAACAGCCTGTTAATAACAATTCCTGTGCCCCATACACCGCGCGACTACAGAGATTGTGTAGGAAGTTGACCTTAGAGAAGACTCAATGGCTTACTTTCCAAACCCAAAACAAAAATTTCTTGGGGTAGTCTATTCTCGCCGTAGGTACTTCGGTAATGTTTTTTTTTGTGAAAAGTTTTCCGGATGAAATGCATGCTGGGTAATTGTTTTCTTCCTCCAATATGTCAAGTGTAGGTTAAGGTTAAGGTAGATTTAGGGGTAGAGTTAGCAGTTAACCTTAACGTTAGGTTTGAAGTAAATGGGAGGGGTTAAGGTTAGGGCTGAGGTTAGGGTTAGGTATAAGGTTACGGTTTAGGGTTAAGGTTAGGGTTAAGGTCAGGGTTACGGTTAGGGCTAGGGTTAGGGCTAAGGTTAGAGTAAGGGTTAGTGTTAGCGTTACGGTCAGGGTAAGGTTAGGGTTAGAGGTTAGGGGTTAGGGTTAAGATGAGGGCTGAGGTTAGGGTTAAGGTTAGGGCTGAGGTTAGGGTTAGGTTTAAGGTTAGGGATAAGGTTAGGGTTGGGGTTACGGCTGAGGTTGGGGTTAAGGTTAGGGTTAGTGTTATGGATAAGGTTAGGTTAAGTGTTAGGGCCAAGATTAGGGTTAAGGTTATGGTTAAGATTAGGGTTAGGGCTAGAATTAGGGTTAGGGCTAAGGTTAGGGTTAGGGTTATGGCTGAGGTTAGGGTTAGGTTTGAGGTTAGGGTTAGTGTTAAGGTTAGGGCCAAGGTTAGAGTTAGGGTTAAGGTTAGGGTTAGGGCTAAGGTTAGGGTTAGGGTTATGGCTGAGGCTAGGGTTAGGGCTAAATTTAGGGCAAAGGTTAGAGTTAGGGTTAGAGTTAGGGTAGGGTTAGTGTTGGAGGTTAGGGTAGGCTTAGGGTTAGAGTTAGAGTAGGGGTTAGGGTTAGAGTTAGAGTAGGGGTTAGGGTTAGTGTTAAGGCTAAGGTTAGGGGTTGAGGTTAGTGTTAAGATTAGGGCCAAGGTAAGGGTTAGTGTTAGGGTTGAGTTAGGGTTAGGGCTAAGGTTAGGCCTATGGTTAGGGTTGGGGTTGAGGTTATCCCTAGGGTTCGAGTTAGAGCTAGAGATTGAGGAAGGTAGAGTCAAGGTGAGACAGTCTGTACGGACTGAACTCACCCCCGCCGGATCGGGCTAGTACACTCTATCTCCCCCAACTCCCTCATTTCCATGAGGGAAGACAGGGGAGAAGAGATGGGAGGAGTATATATATTTAATATATATTTTTTAGTAAATAAATACATCGAGAGACTCACCGCTGGAGTGGCTTTTAATCTTTGTATTCAAGG
>JAXIVH010000012.1:1470000-1535000 GCA_036785325.1 Urophycis tenuis | reverse complement strand
AGCTCTCGATTTACCGGTCAATCTACGTTCCTACCCTCACCTATGGTCACGAGCTGTGGGTAGTGACCGAAAGAACGAGATCGCGAATACAAGCGGCCGAAATGAGTTTCCTCCGCAGGGTGTCCGGGCTCTCCCTTAGAGATAGGGTGAGAAGCTCGGTCATCCGGGAGGGGCTCAGAGTAGAACCGCTACTCCTCCGCATCGAGAGGAGCCAGTTGCGGTGGCTCGGGCATCTAGTGAGGATGCCCCCTGGACGCCTCCCTGGGGAGGTGTTCCGGGCACGTCCCTCCGGGAGGAGGCCCCGGGGAAGACCCAGGACACGCTGGAGGGACTATGTCTCTCGGCTGGCCTGGGAACGCCTCGGGATCCCCCCGGAAGAGCTGGACGAAGTGGCTGGGGAGAGGGAAGTCTGGGCTTCCCTCCTCAGGCTGCTGCCCCCGCGACCCGACCCCGGATAAGCGGCAGAAATGGATGGATGGATGGACTTTTTGAGGAGTGCTCATTTGTCAAGGTAACGTCGAGGTAAGTAAAGATAAGTAAAACACTTTTTAGGATACATTGTTTTGGTTATGGAGAGGAGGGGGCACATACTTACCCCCTGACCAGCACAAACCAGTTGTTAACACCGCTAGGTAGCCCTGGTTTGGCCAATCAGGGCCGGAGCTTGGTTCTTGTCCTCTGTTGGGTCCAGATGAACTAACAGGAAAACGGGGGTACGAAGGACCGAGGCCAGCCGTGACAAAACACTGCCTCCACGGTCCCCCAATGCAGCTATCCTCAGCGATGGGTGTCCAGACCTAGGAAAGACCAAGACCAGCCCCGTCCAGCGGTGCCTTCCCAGTCGGTCCCAGGGTAGGAAAGGCCAAGGCCAGCCGCGACTAAGCACTGCCTCCCTGGCCCCTCCAGGACCCCATGCCGAACAGCCTGTTAAAAACAATTCCTGTGCCCCATACACCGCGCGACTACAGAGATTGTGTAGGAAGTTGACCTTAGAGAAGACTCGATGGCTTACTTTCCTTACCCAAAACAGAAATTTCTTGGGGTAGTCTATTCTCGCCATAGGTACTTCGGTAATGGTTTTTTTTGCGCGCAAAGTTTTCCGGTTGAAATGCATGCTGGGTAATTGGCTTGTTCCTCCAATACGCCAAGTGTAGGTTAGGGTTAGGTTTAGGGGTTAGGGTTAAGGTTAGGGCTGAGGTTAGGGTTAGGTTTAAGGTTAGGGTTGAGGTTAGGGTTGGGGTTATGGCTGAGGTTAAGGTTAGGGTTGAGGTTAGGGTTAGTGTTATGGATAAGGTTAGGGTTAAGTGTTACGGCCAAGGTTAGGGTGAATGTCAGGGCTAAGGTTGGGGCCAAGGTTAGGGTTGAGATAGGGTTAGGGGTTAGGGGGTTAGGGGTTAGGTTTAGGGATTAGGGTCAGGGTTAGGGTTAGGGCCAAGGTCAGGGTTGAGGTTAGGGTTAGGGTTAGGGGTTAGGGTTAGGGGTTAGGGTTAGGGTTAGGGGTTAGGGTTAGGGTTAGGGGTTAGGGTTAGGGTTAGGGGTTAGGTTAGGGTTAGGGTTAGGGGTTAGGGTTAGGGTTAGGGTTAGGGGTTAGGGTTAGGGTTAGGGTCAGGTTTTTGTTAGAGTTCTTTTTTTGTTTGTCTTTAGACGTTTTGTGCTCTGGCACAAGACCTTCCCTTCCTGTCCCTGTTTTATTTTATTTTTGTTGTTTTTTTGTGTTGTTTGTCATTGTTTTTTTGTGTATTTTTTCTTTTTTAGTTTTTTTGGAAAATATATAATATTTTTTGTTTTTTTCGTTTTTTTATTTTAGAGGTGTGGATGTGTGTGTGGGTGGAGTGTATGGGGAGGTTTGCAGCAGCTGGGGTCTGAGGAAGGGTAGGAACTGAGGTGGTGATGGATCTTATGTGGGTGTATGTTTGTGTGGTATATATGTCTATATGTTTCCTTTTATCCCTTTTCCCGAGGGCCTCACGGGCAGCAGGCCCACACCGAGGCCGGTAAGGGCCCAAGGAGCCGGGGTCCTGGGAGGCCACCCACAGCCGGGACCGCCGCACCGCGAGCGGGCCGATCATAAATATTGCACTAGTGGGTGAGGTAAAAGAATGCATGCAACGACTAAAATACATATAATAAATAAATCAATAAATACATAAATAAATAGATAATTAAATAGATAAATAAATACATAAATAAATCAATATATGAATAATTAAATAAATACATAAGCAATTAAGCCTGATATGAAGGGGGGACTGTGGAGCAGTCACCTGAACTAGTGGAATAGGGAGGATGCACTCTGTCGCGCTCTCAGACATGCACACATACACACACCAATCTCTCTCAAAAACAAGTCAAATACATTAAAAAATAAATAAAAACGATACATATTCACACAAAATAAAACTTAATATTAAAAAAATCCCAAGAACAATGGGACGCGAAAAGTGCTGTGTGGGGGAAAAAAGTGCTTTCAAATAAATAGTTAAAAGATAAATAATAGTGAATTAAGAACACACATGCACATGATTAATTACATTCATCCCTGCATCCTCCCACCCGCCCCAGTCGGGGGGGATTGGTTAAATGCTGCTCCCAGTCCCCTTGCCTTCATACATACAAAATATATGAGAATTCTCACATCTAAAAACAATTATGTGTATAAAAAGGTGAGTGTTAAAACCGTGCATGCAAGTTAAATCACACTCGGCCCGACGCTATGTGCGGAGGTCCCGAGGGGGCGTCCCAGATTCTCCCGGCGCCCTGGATCCCGGTCCGGTGAGGGCCCTACTCCCTAATGTTGAGGCCCAGGGGGGTGAGTGTTTGTAAATGTTTGATCCACCTGTGTTCCGCTGCCTTCCTCTGTCTATCCGACCAGGACGCCTTCATCTCCAAGCCTGTGATGGATAATGAGGTGACCGGGTGTTGTTGAAAGTGTTGTACAAGTGCGGTGTTGAGTGTGGCTATGTGTATTGTATATAAATGTTGTTTGAGTCTGGAATGTATGGAGTGTTTTGTCTCGCCGACATATATCATGTGGCAGTCTGTGCATGTGATGGCGTAAATGATATTTTTGTCGTGGATGGTGAGGTTCTGCAGAATGGAGCTGGAGGTGGAGGCGTGCCGGTTGCGGATGACCGCCAGCTGCTTAAAGTGGCTCCGGTGTGGAGAGGGGGCGCTTCTCATGTTGGTGGAGAAGCGGGCCCGCACCAGGATGTTCTGCAGGCTCCGGTTCTTGCGGTAGGCTGATATCACCCTGTAGTTTTGGAGTGTAGGGTTATTGTGTTGTGCGCGTGTGAATGCCTGTTTCAGTTTGGTATGTGTGTGTATGATGTTGCGTGAATATGTACTGATGAGTGGGATGATGCGTGTGTGTGGCTGGTGACCCTGATCATCTCCACTCCTGATATCAGGGGTTCCCTCAGGGACCCTGTTGGGGAAAACCACCTGACTCAGGGATCCAGGCACTCCTAGTGGAGGCACCGCCCCAACCGGTCCGCTGTCGGGAACGGACGCTGTGTCCGCTCCTCTCGTGGTGGGGGGTGGTCGGTTGAGGACGAGTGCAAAGGATGGGGACTGGTTGGGGTTAGAGTTGGGGTTGGGGTTGGGGTTAGGATTGGGGTTGGGTAAGGGTTGTGGTTGGGGTTGGGGTTAGGGTTAGGATTGGGGATGGGGTTAGGGTAAGGGTAAGGGTTGTGGTGAGGGTTGTGGTTGGGGTTAGGGATGGGGTTGGGGTAAGGGTTGTGGTGAGGGTTTGGGTTATGGTTGGGGTGTGGGGTAAGGTTGGGGTTAGGGATGGGGTTAGGGGTCAGGTTGGGGTTGGGGTTATGGTTAGGGATGGGGTTGGGGGTCAGGTTGGGGTTAGGGTAAGGGTTGGGGTTAGGGGTAAGGTTGGGGTTGGGTTTAGGGTTAGGGATGTGGTTGGGGGTCAGGTTGGGGTTGGGGTAAGGGTTGTGGTTGGGGTTAGGGGTAACGTTGGGGTTAGGATTGGGGATGGGGTTAGGGTTAGGGTAAGGGTTGTGGTTGGGGATTGGGTTAGGGTTGGTGTTTGGGTTAAGATTGGGATTGGGTTTAGGGTTAGGGATGTGGTTGGGGGTCAGGTTGGGGTTGGGGGTAAGGTTGGGGTTAGGATTAGGGATGGGGTTGTGGTTGGGGTTAGGGTTGTGGTTGGGGTTAGGGTTAGGATTATGGATGGGGTTGGGGTAAGGGTAAGGGTTGTGGTTGGGGTTAGGGTTGGGGTTAGGGATAAGGTTGGGGTTAGGATTAGGGATGGGGTTGGGGTTAGGGTAAGGGTTGTGGTTGGGGTAAGGGTGAGGGTTGTGGTTGGGGATTGGGTTAGGGTTGGGGTTTGGGGTAAGGTTGGGGTTTGGCTTAGGGTTAGGGATGTGGTTGGGGGTCAGGTTGGGGTTGGGGTTAGGGTAAGGGTTGTGGTTGGGGTTAGGGGTAAGGTTGGGGTTAGGATTAGGGATGGGGTTGGGGTTAGGGTAAGGGTTGTGGTTGGGGTTAGGGGTAAGGTTGGGGTTAGGATTAGGGATGGGGTTGGGGTTAGGGTAAGGGTTGTGGTTGGGGTTAGGGGTAAGGTTGGGGTTAGGGTTGGGGTTAGGATTAGGGATGGGGTTGGGGTTAGGGTAAGGGTTGTGGTTGGGGTTTGGGGTAAGGTTGGGGTTAGGGTTAGGATTAGGGATGGGGTTGGGGATGGGGTTGGGGTAAGGGTAAGGGTTGTGGTTGGGGTTAGGTTTGGGGTAAGGTTGGGGTTTGGCTTAGGGTTAGGGATGTGGTTGGGGGTCAGGTTGGGGTTGGGGTTAGGGTAAGGGTTGTGGTTGGGGTTAGGGGTAAGGTTGGGGTTAGGATTAGGGATGGGGTTGGGGTTAGGGTAAGGGTTGTGGTTGGGGTTAGGGGTAAGGTTGGGATTAGGGTTAGGATTAGGGATGGGGTTGGGGTTGGGGTAAGGGTTGTGGTTGGGGTTAGGGGTAAGGTTGGGGTTAGGATTAGGGATGGGGTTGGGGTTAGGGTAAGGGTTGTGGTTGGGGTTAGGGGTAAGGTTGGGGTTAGGGTTAGGATTAGGGATGGGGTTGGGGTTGGGGTAAGGGTTGTGGTTGGGGTTAGGGGTAAGGTTGGGATTAGGGTTAGGATTAGGGATGGGGTTGGGGTTGGGGTAAGGGTTGTGGTTGGGGTTAGGGGTAAGGTTGGGGTTAGGATTAGGGATGGGGTTGGGGTTAGGGTAAGGGTTGTGGTTGGGGTTAGGGGTAAGGTTGGGGTTAGGGTTAGGATTAGGGATGGGGTTGGGGTTGGGGTAAGGGTTGTGGTTAGGGTTTGGGTTATGGTTGGGGTTTGGGGTAAGGTTAGGGTTGGGGTTTGGGTCAGAGTTGGGGGGATCATGGGGGTCCACTGTGGAGGTACCAGGTCGGTGAGTGGGTGACGCTGCGGGTGGTGAACGGTCGTGGTGAGGCGTGGTGCATCCGGGCTGACTACAATGTGCGGCTGTGACTAAGTAATTGGTGCGGTGAGGCGCGGTGGGTGATGGGTGGTTGGGATGGGACCTACGGAGTGGCTGTAGTTTAGGGCTAGGACAGGGGGGGGCGAGGAGGTCCAACACATCTGGAGGACTCTGGGGTAAGGGAGGGGATGGTAGGGGGTCTCCCGTGGGGGCTTTTGGCCCCAGCTCAGCCAGTGTGCTGGCCTTGATCCTGCGAAGAAATCGCTTGGTGTAACCCCTGTCCCTCAGGGCCCCAAAGAGGGTCCCGATCGCCCTTTGCACGTCCGTCTCCTCTGTGCACAGGCGGTGAAACCGGATGATTTGTGATTTAATAATACCCGCAAATGTGTGTTTTGGGTGGTAGCTGGTTTTGTGGAGGAGGGCGTGTGTGTCCGTGGGTTTGAAAAATACCTTGGTGTGGAGGAAAGTTTGTGGTGCGTGTGTGTGTGAGAAGAAAACAGTGGTGTCCAGAAAATCAATGTGTTGTGTATGTTGTGTGTATTTAACTTGTATTGTGGGGTGGTGTGTGTTAAGTATGTGTATGAATTGCAGGAATGTGTCTGAGCTGTGTGGCCAGACCCCGAAGATGTCGTCTAGGAAGCGACAGTACATCTGTGGCAGCAACGGGCATTTCTGTAATGCAGTCCGTTCAAACTCCGCCATGTAGATGTTGGCATAGCTAGGAGCGAACTTTTTGCCCATCGCTGTGCCGTGCGTTTGCAAATAATGCTTGTCATTAAAGACAAAGTCATTATTGCGCAGGCTGATGGTAAGTAATTCCAGCAGATGACTGTCGGGCCTGTCGGGGTCTGGGTGACGGAGGAGTGCGGAGCGAACCGCCCGCAGGCCAGAATCTATGTCAATGTTGGTGTATAGTGAATCTATATCTATTGTGAATAAAAGTGCCTGTGTTGAAACTGGTGTTCTATTTAATGTTTGGATGAAATGATATGTGTCCTTGATGTAGCTGGGGTGTCTGCGGGATAGTGGGTTGAGATAATGTTCTATGAACTCAGCTGCTGGAGAGGAGTCGCTATTGCAGTCTGAGATGATGGGCCGGCCCGGTGGCACTAGAAAGGGGACCGTCCAGGACTCGGGCGCCTTGTGGATCTTGGGGAGGAGGTAGAAGCGGCGTTCGCGTGGAGTGTCTGGACCATCTAAGTATGGCTGAATCTCAATTCTCTATCTTAGCCCTTCCCCTTACCCCTTCCCCTTGGTTTTGCGCGTTCACGTGAGACCAAGGGCTGTCTCAATTCTCTTTTCGACCGAGGGGTAGGGCCAAGGGGAAGGGGTATACACCCCTTGAAACCAAGTGAGATCGGGAGCTTAATTGAAACCAAGGGGTACCCATTACAATGCGCAACCGGCAACAATCGCGGCCAGATCTCAACGAGAGTCACATAAATGTAAGTATTTTCGGCTGAAATAATCGATTTAAAATTTATGAAAGTGTTGTTTTGTGCTTTAAACAGTCCTGTACCTATATATTTGCAACCATATTCTTAATCGAAACTTTTTTTGAAAATCGATAGAATGCGAACGTTACATTGCTGAGTGCACAACTTCACATTTCTCTGACTAGCAATGAACTCCATGCATGTCTAGTTTACTAAACACAATTAGCAGCGAATTCCGTTTGATAACAGTGTAGACAATTAGAGACAAATCGATACGTGCTTTACATATATCGTCCTTTTTCACACAGGAACGCCGGAGGAAACCCGGCAGCTGATACGTTTTCGACACGAAAACGAGCAGAAATGTCCGAAATCAAAATACGCTAAATCAAAATACGCTTCAAAGCAAATGTGGGAGTGAGTCATGCGTTCAATGTTGTAGCCATTCATAATTGTAAATAAAGACATGTTGGTTAACAAAGACATTGTTTCTGAACATCAATGAAATTCAAAACCGTATTAACTGAAAAAGATACAAAACACCATGCAGTGTGTAGGCCTATAACAAATTGTCAATATTTTGTCGTCAATGTATGATGACGTAACCGTAACGAGTGTTGTCTCAATTCATAGGGGCATGTAGCCCTTACCCCTCTGTTTCAATGGCCAAGGGGAAGGGGAAGGGGAAGGGGTAAGATAGAGAATTGAGATTGGGCCTATATTTTCTGTCTATGTGTGATGTATTTAAGTCTATGAAGGTCAGTAAATATATTGCGAATTTGGTGTTGTGTAGCCCAGTGTTTCTCAACCAGGGTGCCACGGCACCCTGGGGTGCCGTCTGACATCCTCAGGGGTGCCGTAGAAACGTGGCTAACACTAGGCTAATAAAAGGAAATTGAAATAAATCAATGCATTAGGGCTGGGCGATTAATTGAATTTTGATTTCGATTACGATTTTGGCTTCCCTCGATCATTAAATCAAGATAATCGTAATAAAACGATCATTCTGCCACCCGCCGTGTTTTGTGTGGTAAATGGAGCGAACCCTTCTTTCTCCACCTGCGCACTCCGCTGCGCCCCGCCCCCGCCTGAAAACTTGCAAGATATGTCACGCGACCGTGTCTGCACCTCAAGCGAATACGACCAATCTATTTAACCACTTAAAAGTCCGCACACAGAGTAATACATGACCAAGCAATGAAGGAAAAAATGAAAAGCTCCTCCACTCCTGCCACCGCAACACAGTCCTCAATTAAGGAGACTATACAATGCCACCCCATATCCAGCCAGCTCCCGCAGGCATAAAGAAATAACATGCAATCGCATACATGATTGCCAAAGACATGTGCCCTATCAGCACCGTTAGCGACCCGGCGTTCAATAAACTGATAAACACATTGGACAAGCGGTATGTGTTACCACCACGTCACCATTTCAGTAGAATTGCGCTGCCTGCACTTTATGACGAATGTCGCGGAAAAGTTGCAGGAGAAGTGTCAATTATATATTATATTTTGCCACCACAACGGACCTATGTTTGAGTCGCACCATCAAACACATTTTTTGATTTTTAAAAAAACAATCAATGAATAATCGTCTTTAATAATCGCAGTTACAATATCAATCAAAATAATCGTGATTATCATTTTTGACATAATCGAAAAGCCCTAGAATGCATCATTTTGTAATCTTTCTTCTAGCTTAATCATGCAGTTGAGTAAATGGAGGCCACACAGAGAAAATAGTTTTCTAACACCGAAGTTGACATACTGCTACCCTTTGCCACGACATATTTGTGTGAACTGAGCTTTTCGAGCTTAACTTGCATCAAGAACAGGTACAGAGAGCCCCTTAGAGCTGTGGACCAGGAGCTACGTGTGTGTCTGTCATCCATTCCTGCGAGAATAGAGCGATGGTGTGCATCCTCCCAGGCCCAAGTCTCTTACTGAGATTAAGTCACACTCCTGTGTGTATGTGTGTGTGTGTGTAGTTGTAGTAGCCTATGATGCTATATGTGTTAATGCATTTTGTTGGTCTTCAAGACTGTGTATTCTAATGATATAGTGTAATTTAGTGAAAAATTAATTGTGTTGTCTATCTTACTAGGCCCATCTTTTTTTGGGGGGGGGAAAAATCAAGTTTGTTTTGATGTAATGAATGAGTCATTAACTTGTTTTACAGAGCTGGAATGACATTTAATTCCACAACATTTCTTTATTTCCATTATCATAATTTACATTAAAAAAAAAGTTTGGGGTGCCTTGAGATTTTTCATTCATGTAAAGGGTGCCACGACTGAAAAAAGGTTGAGAAACACTGGTGTAGCCAATTGGAGGGATTCCTGTATAGGTCTGTAATGTAAAGTGTTCGATAATTGTCTATGTGCTTCCAGGAGATATTGTTGTGTATCTAAGATGACTATTTTGGAGCCTTTGTCGGCGGGTTTAATCACTATGTGTTTGTAATTACGCAGGTGTCTAAGTGCGGTATATTCTTGTTTCGTAATGTTGGGTGTTTCTAAAATGTTGGTTGAGTGGTGGCCTGGGAACGCCTCGGGATCCCCCCGGAAGAGCTGGACGAAGTGGCTGGGGAGAGGGAAGTCTGGGCTTCCCTCCTCAGGCTGCTGCCCCCGCGACCCGACCCCGGATAAGCGGCAGTAATGGATGGATGGATGGATGGATGGTTGAGTGGTTATGTATGGCTATGTGTTTATTGTTGCGGGTGAGTCTGATGATGTTGTCCGACAAGGCGCCCGGCGGTGGTTCCCATGTGGACGGTCCCTGGAACGGTGGAATGGGCTCATCGGGCCGGTCGTGGAAGAATTCCAAAAGTTTTATTGAGCGGTTGTATTTGAGGATGTCCCTGAGAAACTGCTGTTTCTCAGAGACCTGCGGGGTGGGGATGAAACTGAGACCCCTCTCCAGAAGCTGAGTCTCCGGGGGTGTGAGGTGGAACAGGCTGTATAAATTTAATATGTTTGAGTGCCGGGGGAGGGGGTGTCCCTGTTGGGACTTAGCCCCCTCATCTATTTTAACTGTTTAATCCAATTCTCGAGTATGTGTGTTGCGGTTTCCGGTGTCCAGTCTGTGTCATCTGTGGTGTGAAATTGGTCGTGGTGTATTTCAAATAGTGTATTGTAATGTGTGGCGATGTATGCATTTAAGTGTTGTAGTGTGTCCTGTTGTCACTACGGGTTTGGTGGAGTGTATGGCCCACGAAACGGGACGGAGGGGGCCTGTGGCTGTGCGCGGAGGACCAGCGTTATGGGTGCTGCCGACACAGGGGGCGGGCGGGCCACAGGCTGACGCAGCAGGAGGCCTCGGCTGGAGGCGGGTGGGCGCAGGAGGCTTCGGCCGGGTGGAGGATCGACAACGCAGTGGGCTGAACGGGCCGGTTGGTGGGAGTCAAAGGCTCTGGCTCATCAACAAATAATCTGGAAATATGAAATACACACGTGATCAGTATTTATGTGACGTGTGTGCTATTTTCTTTCCACAGCCAACAGGTGAAACAAACTGCTTATGACAACTTACCTCCTCTTGCGCCTGTTCTGCCTGAGTGAGGACGACGGGCTTCACACCAACGCGGCCTATCGGGTCCTCCTCTGCATCGGAAGACAGGCCGAGACCCTCGTCCACCGTCTGGTCATCGTCGTCCTTCTCGGTCGACTCCTCCTCCTCCTCCTCCTCCCCCTCCCCCTCCCCCTCCTCCTCACGCGACTGCTCTTCCTCAACTGCAAATACATAATTGTACCGATCACCAACATGTTTTTTTTGCAGCAGGTTTGTCATCATTGTTTAAGTGTGTGCTTTAACCACTGCACCTTTCTGCACGTAGTAGTCCTTGGCAGTGAAGCTGGTGGACTGACACATGGCGTACTCCACACCAAGGAGCTCCTCCTCATCGGGGTGCTCGTAGGCTTCAGGGACTGGCATCGCTGCGGCAAAGTTGGGCTCCAGAAGGTGCTCCTTGCCGAAAAGAACCTCGGCCTGCTGGTTGACGCGCTGGATCTGCCGCGGGTCCAAGCAAGACGTCTGCCGGCCGTGACCACCGGCTACACAGAGCGATGCCATCCAGAACGTCCAGATCCCAGAACATGTTTAATTTACATGGCAATGCATGTAAAACACAAGTAAACAAGATCTGTTTAGTTTAAAGCTCGCTCACCGTGACAAGGTACAGATCTATGAGCAAGAACATAAAACATTTATGTAAACGGAGCAGACAAATACATACAAACATCACAAAGACATAAAGCTGACAAAGACAAACAAACGACACGCATGACAAAAACACAGATTATCTGAACATGAACAAGGGAAACTGATTGTGTTGAACTGATTAAGGTTAAAAACATTGTGCATTTCAACAGCAATATAAAAAACAAACAAAATGACTTCAAGTAAAACTGTAAAGTGCATTATTTTGAACTATATAAATAGCTGCTTGCTGAAGCACTTTAAAACACACACAAAGAAAAAGACAAACACACACACACACACACACATATTTACAGTTATTTACAAAGTCCGGTATCTACAAAGTCCTCCTTTCCAACTCTGCATCCACGACACTCTTAAAGTGTTCAAAGTTGTCATAGACAACATTGTCGAAGCCAGGGGTAGTGGACTTCCTCGTGGATGGGCAGAAGGAAAATATCTTCTGTGGGCTTCCAGCCACTTTGTCCTTGGAAGGGGTGTACCTCTTCCGCCATCCACCACAGTTTGGCACGTGGCAAGCCCCACAAGGCCGCGAGGACTTGTTGGGCATGAACGCCTTCACTGTTGGTGCAGGAGGAACAAAGCTCTGGCTGCAGGATGGCCCACGAAACAGGACGGAGGGGGCCTGTGGCTGTGCGGGGAGGACCAGCAGCAGTATGGGTGCTGCCGACATGGGGGGCCGGCCACAGGCTGACGCAGCAGGAGGCCTCCTTGCCTCGGCCTGCTGGTTGCCGCGCTGGATCTGCCGCGGGTCCAAGCAAGACGTCCGCCGGCCGTGACCACCGGCGACACGGAGCGATGCCATGCGGTGGTTCCAATGCACGGCAAAGGACACCAAGTATACCTGAAACACACATTTCCATTTGACTGTCATTGTGTACAATGCTTACAGGTGACGGCTGAAGCTATGAAATAAAATGTATCATTGAAGCCATCATTGAGACTTTTCTTTTTAAATTATACCGTATGAACATGGGTCTGCAATAAAGCTTTATATATATTTATGCGTGTGTGTGTGTGTTTTAATCACTTACTCGGAACGGCATGATCCAACATCGCTGTGAAGGGACGGCGTTAACCAGGTGGGCGTGCAACCCCTCGAGAGAGTTGCTGCCTCGCCGGCACTTGTACTTGTTCAGCCGGATGCCGTTCTTCACAACCTGTTGCGGTTTGAGTGTCACATTAACCTGTCACCTTCAGTACCCTGGACAGTGCCGCAGAGGAGCCGCGGAGAGGCCGCACGCTGAGTGCGTCTGCGCTCAGAGCTTATTAGGACCTGATGTGCGTCACCTGGTGAACGCCACTGAGAGAAAGCCACTCTCGCCACACAGAACTTTTCTCCCTACCCTTTCCCCTGATTTTATAGTTGTTAAAGTATAGAAAATAAAGTAACTAATTTTTTACCTGCAACTTCGACTCTTCCTATATCCGCACCTTACATTTTGGTGCCGAAACCCGGGAAAAGAAACAAAAAGAACGCATGACAGCTGAAGACGCGGACAATAGGACAAAGCAACAATGTCGAACCTGCAAAGACAGAAGAAACTAAGGGGAGCAGTACGGGCCGCTACGACACGACTCTTGGACAAGATTGATCGGGAGGTTGGAAAAGAAGATCCCAGCATAGATTTGCTGGATGAATACTTGGAACATCTGACGGCGAGAGAAAGAGCTTTGTTAGATAGTGACCGTGACATTGAAGCGGAGACAGCAGTGGATGAATTTGAAGATGAGGTTAATTCAACCTTTGAATACATGGATCGAATCATGTCAAGAAAGACCAGGATAAAACGCATCCTGAGAAATACGGACGACAATCAGAGCGCAGCTTCAGTGGCTTCCCAATATTCAAACAATGAGGTGAGAAGATTTCCAGCAGTCAAGTTGCCAAAATTGGTCATGGAGAAGTTTTCCGGAGATGTCAGTAAGTGGCAAAGTTTTTGGAGCCAGTTTGAGACAGCAGTTGACAATAATGCAAGTCTAACCAAGTCTGATAAATTTACCTATTTGAAATCGTTTTTATATGGCACAGCAGATAATGTAGTTATGGGACTTTCTTTATCAGACGAAAATTATGACAATGCAAAGAAAATGCTTATCAGCCGATTTGGGCGTACAGATCTCATCATAAATGCACATATGAATAAGCTATTAAATCTGACACCAGTAAAACGGGCCTGGGATGTCGCAGCTTTACGCAGGCTATATGATGACATCGAGATACAAGTGCGCAGTTTAGGCTCAATGGGAGTAGTCTCTGACAGTTATGGCAACTTGCTCTGCCCTATTCTCATGAAGATGATACCAGAAGAAATGGCTTTGCAGTTCACCCCTCAAAACGGTAGTGAAAGAGATGATGCAAATAATGACAACACGTTCAGTGTCCAAAGCCTGATGACGTTCTTCCAAAAAGAGGTTGAAAGTCGTGAAAGAACAGCTAATCTCACCCAGAATGTGCAACAACCAGATAAAGAGAAACAATGGGAAAAGCCCTATGCGGAGAAGAGAATACCGGAAAAAAGGAGATCTTACACAGCCTCTACAGCCTCGTTCCACGCTGTCAGCGTCAGAGATGAGCCAAGGTGCGTATTCTGTGGAGGAAACAATCATAGATCTAAGAACTGTACAGAACTGACTCTTGAACTGAGGAGAGAAAAATTGAGAAAAGAAGGAAAGTGTTTTGTGTGTTTAGGTAGCAGACATATAGCGCGTAATTGTAAGACGCAGGGAATTACCTGTGAGGAATGTGGACGAAGACACCACAAAGTAGTCTGCCCTCAATTATCCAATCAACAAGAAAAACACACAGAAGAGAGACAAGAAAACACACAGCAACTTGCCCGAAATCTTACAACAGATGCAGTGATAGCAAGTGCAGCTCCCAGTAGTTCTATGAGTAGTACAGTTTTACTCCAAACAGCTACCGTTTGGATAGACACACCCACTCAAAGTCAGGTGGCTAGATGTCTTTTGGATGGAGGTAGCTCACGTAGTTTTATTCGAGAAGACATATCCAGAGCACTTAACCTGCCAGTAATAGGTAAAGAAACACTGAATGTTTTTGTATTTGGCTCCAAAACACCTCAAAGACTGACGTGCAAGAAGGTGAAGGTGCGTTTAAGGAACATCAGAAATAATCAGAATATCGAAGTTCAGCTCCTGGAGACGCCCAAGGTGAGCTCTTCAATTATTAAAATGGCAAGTGAAACGATAAGAAATGATTTGGAGTCAGAAGGAATGACTATGGCGGATGTTCCCGTGAGAGGAATGGAATCAGAAGAACTGGGAGTCCTAATTGGAGGAGACCAGTACTGGAGAATTGTCACTGGCAAAATGGAAAAGCTGGAAGACGGACTTGTCGCGCTGGAGAGTGTGTTTGGATGGCTTGTGCAAGGAGAAGTCACCACGCTGAATATTGTCACCGAAGCTGTTGACGTTGAACTGCTGCATGTCTGTGTGGAGCAAGAGACAGATGAAACAGTTCTGAAAAGATTTGAAGAAACTGTGAAGTTTGTTGACGGCAGATACGAAGTCCGACTGCCCTGGAAAAATGAGCATGTAACTATGTCCTCAAATTATGTTACAGCTAAAAGCAGATTTGATAATCTAATGAGAAGGCTTAAAATTAATCCAACTCTTTTTGAAAGATATGACGCTGTTATTCAAAACTATTTCAAATAAGATATAGTGGAAATAGTCAATGATAATGTGACAAATGACCCAGTGTACTATTTACCACATCATCCAGTCATAAAAGAAGACAGAGCTACGACAAAATTAAGAGTTGTATTCGATGCCTCCTCTCATGAGAAATTTAGCTGCTCATTAAACGAATGTCTGCTTATAGGTCCAAATTTAAATCCTGACCTCTTGAACATTCTGATCAAATTCAGACAATATCCAGTAGCTGTAATGGCAGATATTAAGTCAGCCTTTCTGCAAATCTCCCTCGACAAAAGAGACAGAGACGCACTGCGATTTCTCTGGACAGATAACAAGCTGATGTCGCAAAAGGAGATAAAGGTGAAAACACTCAGGATGACCAGAGTCCTGTTTGGAGTGTCATCGAGTCCTTTTCTGTTGGCAGCTACTGTACGACACCATCTGAAACAACATGAAGAAGAAAACCCTGAAGTCGCACGGACAATAAAGGAATGTCTTTATGTGGATGATTTCATAAGTGGAGCCGACAGTGACGCAGCGGAAGAGCTGTGTGTAAAGGCCAGAGAAATCATGGCAAGTGCGGGGATGGATCTTTGTAAGTGGAAAACAAATAGTCCTGAACTTCAACAAAAATGGTCACAGGAACAACAGGAACAAGGGAAGGATTCCACTCCATTAAAGGTCCTGGGCCTCGTCTGGAAAAGTGAAACGGATGAATTCGTCTTTGAAATGGCGGAGGTGATGAATTATGTCAAGGATAAAAAACTCACAAAAAGAGCAGTACTCCAAACAGCATCAAGAATATTTGATCCCATTGGCTTCTTGTCTCCATTTATTATTAGAGCAAAAAATCATGTTTCAAGAAATGTGGGAAAGAGGCTTGGATTGGGATGAAGAGCTGCCGACGAATTTGGCCACATGCTGGAAGGAATGGTGTGAGGAACTGCAAGATGTGAGTAAAGTGTCAATTCACAGACGTTATGATAAACAATTAAATCAGAACAAAAACTCTCAAGGAATGCAAGAAATTCATGTGTTTTGTGACGCTAGTGAACGAGCCTACTGTGCCGCTGCGTATTTACGCACGACTGAATCGGATGGAACGAACACTGTGAGCTTAATCTCTGCCAAAACTAAAGTGTCTCCACTGAAACGGGTGACTCTGCCCCGACTGGAACTGCTGGGAGCCCTCATCGGCGCCAGACTTGGTAATTATTTGAGTAACATCTTAAGTCTGAACAATGTTAAATGTCATTTCTGGACTGACTCGATGATTACCGTTCATTGGATTAAAAGCACAGCAAGACAATGGAAGCCGTTCGTGGCTAACAGAGTAGAAATCCAGAGTCTTACGCTGCCAGAAAACTGGAGACACTGCAAGGGAAAAGAAAATCCTGCTGATCACGGAACTCGGGGACTCAAATCAGAGGTACTCACAGTTGACACGCTGTGGTGGAACGGGCCGAGTTGGTTAGGTACAGCCGACGTGACCTCTGCGGAGGAAACAAACACGCCTCTA
This sequence comes from Urophycis tenuis, assembly GCA_036785325.1. Taxonomy (NCBI): domain Eukaryota; kingdom Metazoa; phylum Chordata; class Actinopteri; order Gadiformes; family Phycidae; genus Urophycis; species Urophycis tenuis. The sequence goes on along the minus strand of JAXIVH010000012.1, from coordinate 1,518,731 downwards.
CTGACTGGTGAGTGTATCGCTCAAAATCAGATAATAGAAGATGAAGAGGATGTTTGTTCTATAACTGAGCCCATTCTAAAACTGTCTCTGCAGTCATCGTGTGTCAAAACCATTCAAACTTGTATATGGTAACATTTCAAAATGACACCAGCATAAATGAGGACCTTGCAATAGGTTGTGTGTTACAGGACCCCCCTGGCGTACAGCTCTATGTCTCTGTGAAGGTGGTTGTGAAGAACGGCATCCGGCTGAACAAGTACAACTGCCGGCGAGGCAGCAACTCTCTCGAGGGGTTGCACGCCCACCTGGTTAACGCCATCCCTTCACAGCGATGTGGGATCATGCCGTTCCAAGTAAGTGATTAAAACACACACACACACACACACACACGCATGCGCATATATACACACACACACACACACATATATACACACACATATATATATATATACTTAAACATAGCTGACCCTTTTTTTCCCCCTTCTCGGGGATTATGCTCCCAGTTCTCGGACGTCTGGTCACTTATAGCATATAATAATATTCTATTACTGTTAAGCCAACTATGAATAATAAAACAGGCCAAAACATGTGTCCTTTATCATAGCTACACGTATTACAAAAAAAAACGTGTGAATTGAAACGTTGAAGGTATGTTTTTAGCTGCTGGGTAGACTTCAGTCAACCTGACGCAGTTTTGTCTGTGAGCAACCAAATTGCTCGCGGATGGCTTCATTTTGAGCGGGGAAATCTAAGCTTTCCAACGGCGTATGGCAAGACTATATTGACTCATGGGTCGTTGAAATACTAAGCTAATTAGTTTGTGTTCTGTAAGGAAAGATTGATGTTATTTGAAACGTTGAAAGTATGTTTTTAGATGCTGGGTAGACTTCAGTCAACCTGACGCAGTTTTGTCTCTGAGCAACTAAATTGCTCGGGAATGGGCTCATTTTAAGCGGGGAAATCTAAGCTTTCCAATGGCGTATGGCAAGACTCTATTGACTCATGGGTCGTTGAAATACTAAGTGTAGTAGTGCTTTATGTTACTAGTGGGCACCCGTACTTGCCAGATTGAGGTTTGCAAGTAAAACGTGAAGTACTTACCTGTTGTCCGGCTCCGTTATTATATTACCACATGGTGTCAGAAGTGGTCTACTACTTCTGAAACTGTATCAGACCTTGCCTTTAGACCATACAGTGTAAGCAGAGCTGTATAGCCTTTCTGAGCTACGGCATCGCTATACAAAATAGAGGAAGATGTATAGAGATGAAGCACCGGTTAGCGCGCAGAAGGAAAGTTTCCAAATCAGCGCCCCTGAGAAGTTTGACTGCACAGACAGTAAAGGTTGGCCGAAATGAAGTAGACGTTTTGAGAGATACCGTGTCGCATCGGGATTAAACAAAAAAGACGAAGAATTCCAGGTTAACAGTCTAATCTACTTGATGGGGGATGAAGCGGAGGACATCCTTAACGCATCGAATTTGAGGGATGACGAGAAGCTCGACTATGACAAGGTAAAAAAATGCTTCGAGGACCATTTCGTTGGGAGACACAACGTAATTTTTGAGAGAGCGAAGTTTAATTCTCGTAAGCAAGAGCCAGGGGAAACAGCAGACAGCTTCATAACAACTGTTCATAAGCTAGCGGAGCACTGTGAGTTTGGAACATTGAGAGAAGAGCTAATACGCGATCGCATTGTGGTAGGAATACAGGATATAGCCTTATCGGAAAAACTGCAGCTTGACCCACATCTAACATTGACCACAGCTGTTCAACAAGTAAAACAGAAAGAAACAGTAAAACGGCAACAGTCCCTAATACGTGGCAGTGCTTCACAGATCGACAAAAGCGAGATTGATGCATTATCAAACCAAACTGAAAGAAACATTCCTCAAACATTCAAACGGACAGGGAAAACTGCAAATAAACAGACAGAGCCGGCAGCAAATGCAAAAACGTGCTTTAAATGTGGAAGAGCATCCTCTCACAGCTGGAGAGAATGTCCAGCAAAAGATGCAGAGTGCCGGCAATGCCATAAAAGAGGACATTATGCAGCAGTGTGCCGTCTCAGGAGGCCAGTGCATGAACTTTTAGGAGAAGAGGACTTTGCTCAAGACAGTCTTTATCTGGGGGAGGTGAAAGGGCACAGATCTGAATGGAGCACAGACATTGTGCTAAATGGGGACTCTATGTCCTTCAAAATAGACACAGGTGCCGCAGTCACTGCAATCCCGACTAAGATGTATAGGCAAGGCAAGGCAAGGCAAGTTTATTTGTATAGCACAATTCAGCAGCAAGGCAATTCATTGTGCTTTACATACATAAAAGCATTAAAATACAATAAAAGCATAGCAAAAAAAAAAAATAAAAAAAAGAAAATAAAAAAAATAACACATACATACATACATACATATACAGCATTAAAAGCATTGAAATTAAAATACAAGCATAAAAAGGAAATTAAAACATGTTAAGATAAGCTTAGGGGAAGGCTGTAGCAAACATAAAGGTCTTTAATCTGGATTTAAAAGTGGTGAGTGTTTCAGCAGACCTACAACTTTCTGGCAGTTTGTTCCATATATGTGGCGCGTAAAAACTGAACGCTGCCTCTCCATGTTTAGTTCTGACTCTGGGGACAGTAAGCAGACCCGCCCCAGATGACCTGAGAGATCTGGATGGTTCATAGAAAATGAGAAGATCTGAAATGTACTTTGGTCCCAAACCATTCAGTGCTTTATAAACTAACAGCAGTACTTTAAAGTCAATTCTCTGACAGACAGGAAGCCAATGTAACGATCTGAGAACTGGAGTAATGTGATCCATTTTCTTAGTTTTTGTGAGGACTCGAGCAGCAGCATTCTGAATTAACTGGAGCTTTCTGATGGACTTTTTTGGGAGACCAGTGAAGATGCTGTTACAATAGTCGAGCCTACTGAAGATAAATGCGTGGACAAGTTTCTCTAAGTCCTGCTGAGACATCAGTCCTCTGACCCTTGATATATTCTTTAAGTGATAGTAGGCAGACTTCGTAATCATTTTAATGTGGCTGCTAAAATTCAGGTCTGAGTCCATGACAACACCTAGATTTCTTGCCTGGTCTGTGGTTTTTAACATTGCCAGTTGCAGCTGAGCACAAACTTTTAATCGTTCTTCCTTGGCTCCAAAGACAATTATTTCAGTCTTGTCCTTATTCAACTGAAGAAAATTCTGGCACATCCAATCATTGATTTGGTCAATGCAATTACTCAATGCTTGTATTGGACCATAGTCACCTGGGGTTATTGTTATGTAAATTTGTGTATCATCTGCATAATTGTGGTAGCAGATGTCATTTTGCAGGATCTGAGCCAGTGGGAGCATGTAGATGTTAAACAAAAGAGGCCCCAGAATAGAGCCTTGAGGAACACCACATGTCATTTGCGTTCATTCAGATGTATAATTACCTAGGGAGACAAAGTAATCTCTGTCTTTCAGGTAGGATTCAAACCAGTTTAACGCTGTGCCAGAGAGGCCAACCCAATTTTGTAGTCGATCTAACAAAATATTGTGATCAACTGTGTCGAATGCAGCACTGAGATCCAGTAAAACCAAGACTGAAATTTTGCCACAGTCTGTATTTAAATGGATGTCACTGAGGACTTTAACAAGGGCAGTCTCGGTACTGTGGTGAGGTCGAAATCCTGATTGGAAGACATCGAAACAGTTGCTTCTTGCTAGGAAGGCATTTAACTGTTGGAAGATAGCCTTTTCAATTATTTTGCTTAGAAATGGGAGGTTTGATATGGGCCTATAATTGTTCATTTGTGATACATCTAGATTGTTCTTTTTAAGGAGTGGCTTGATAACAGCCGTCTTCAAGGCCTGTGGGAAGATACCTGACAGAAGAGATGTGTTGGTAATTAATAAAAGATCTGAGGCCAAGCAATCATAAACACGTTTGAAAAAATTTGTTGGAAGAATATCGAGGCAGCAGGAGGAGGATTTTAGGTGTTCTATAATGTCTTCTAAAATTTTGTGGTTGATCCGATTAAATTGTGTCATGGTGTATGGGGCTAATTTAGTTGGACAGCTGGCCTGTAGGTGCCCAGGACCGAGGGTAGAGGGGCTGAGCGACTGTCTAATTTTCAGGATTTTGTCAGTAAAGAAGGTGGAAAATTCATTACAGGCCCTGGTGGAGAGAAGTTCAGGTGCTACAGACACAGGGGGGTTTGTTAGCCTGTCGACAGTAGTGAACAGGGCTCGTGCATTGTTATTGTTTTTAGCAATGATTTCAGAAAAGAAGGCTTCCCTTGCGTTTTTCAGATTAAAGTTATAAATACGGAGTCTCTCTTTATAGATTTCGTAATGGACCTGGAGATTCGTTTTCCGCCATCTGCGTTCAGCTCTTCGACACTCTCTTTTTCCAGTTCTCACCAATAAAGCATTTCTCCACGGAGATCTTTTCTTACCTTCGACCACCTTCACCCTCATAGGAGCAATTGCATCAATAACATTTTTTGTTTTGATGTTGAAAAGATCAACAAGCTCATTCACCGAGACACCAGAGAGGACGGGTGTAGAGGAGAATGTCTGAATAAACGATTCACTGGTGTTTTCAGAGATACACCGCCTTGTTATGACTTCACTGAGAGTATTTCTTTTTTCCATCGAGATAACACACTCAAAGAAAACACATGAATGGTCAGAGAGAGCAACGTCAATGACGCTAACTTTCGAAATGTTCAGACCCTTGGAAATAACTAAGTCCAGGGTGTGCCCTTTGTTGTGTGTGGGCTCCTTCACATGCTGTATGAGTTCAAAGTTATCAAGGACACAACATAGTTCTTTGGTTCCTCTGCCCTGGGGTTTGTCAACATGAATGTTAAAGTCACCGACAATAACTATACAGTCAAAGTCGACACATATAATAGACATTAGCACTGAAAAGTCATCAAAGAAGGTTGAACAGTATTTGGGTGGCCTATAAATATTTAGGAACAAAACTGGAGAGGAGGACTTTAGCTGCAGAGCCACATACTCAAATGAATCGAAGGATCCGAAAGATGCCTGCTTGCATTGGAGTGAATCATTAAACAAAATGGCTACGCCTCCTCCCCTTTTATTCACTCTAGCCTCACTCATGACACTAAAGTTGGGAGGGGCAGCTTCAATAAGAACAGTTCCACTGTTCACTTGATCAAGCCAAGTTTCTGTTAAAAACAAGCACTCCAGATTGTGCTTGATTATAAAATCATTGATTAAAAAGCTTTTCCCTGCCAATGACCTGATGTTTAGTAAAGCTAGATTAAGTTTATCATCAACCCTGGGTTTCAGAACATGTTGTAATTGTTTTGGAATAGGCGCTAGATTTGATATGTTTGCTGAAAAAGTTGGGTACTTCTTGTTTGTTCTTCTTCGCTCAGTTATCACAACAGAAATCTCTGCTTCCATCGTGGGCCCCGGCCGGTCCTGGGATGAATCATTATAGTAATTGTTTTCACAGCCTGGACCCAACAGATATTTATGTATAATTTCAGTAGGGATGGGCCTTTGACAACAACAAAGAGAAAACTCTATGGCCCTAGCAACAGATTGCTTAAAGTGGCAGGACAGATAAATTGTAGGCTGGACAGCAATCATGGCTCTGTCACACAACCTGTATATGTGGTAGACTCACTCGTTAGACCACTACTGGGTCTGCCAGCAATAGAAGCATTACAGCTAGTAGAGCGTATAAATGCTGTGGAGGAGTCAAAGAATGCCTTCAAGGAAAAATTCCCAACTGTGTTCATGGGGCTAGGAAGGCTAGAGGGGGATTACACAATTCGCATCAGAGAAGATGCTACTCCATATGCTCTCACAACACCACGCAGAGTGCCGATCCCATTAGTGGACAAAGTAAAAGAGGAACTGCAACGGATGGAAGAAATAGGAGTGATTTCAAGGGTAGAGCAGCCCACAGAGTGGTGTGCAGGTATGGTACCTGTCATCAAACCAAATGGAAAAATCAGGATTTGTGTTGACCTCACAAAGCTCAATGAGGCAGTACACAGAGAGCGACATATACTTCCATCTGTAGAGCAGTCACTTGCGCAATTAAACGGAGCCACAGTCTTCACAAAATTAGATGCACGTTCAGGATTCTGGCAGATACCATTGGCACCAGAATGCAGAGAACTCACCACCTTTATCACACCACTGGGACGGTTCTGTTTCAATGTTTTGCCCTTTGGTATCAATTCCGGGCCAGAGCATTTTCAGAGGCGAATGTCTCAGCTTCTAGGTGGGCTTGAAGGTGTGATTTGTCATGCCGATGATGTGCTAGTGTGTGGCACTGACGAAACCCAACATGACGAGCGGCTTACAGCGGTCCTGTCCCGTTTTCAGAAAGCTGGTCTGACTCTGAATGAGAAGTGTTCGTTTGCACAGTCAGAATTAATCTTTGTGGGTCATAAAGTGGGCGCTGCAGGAATTGCACCAGATCCAGAAAAAGTCAGGGCCATCACAGAGATGCCAAGACCACAAAATGTTGGAGACGTAAGGCGTTTCTTGGGCATGGCCACGTACATGGGTAGATTTCTACCACATTTCACGGATACAACGAAGCCACTGCGAGACTTGTTGGCCAAAGAGTCAGAATGGCTATGGGGAAATGTACAGCAGGCAGCATTTGAAAAGATAAAGACAGACCTGGCATCAGACAGAGTATTAGCACAATATAAGCCAAATGCCAAGACTAAGGTGTCAGCAGATGCAAGTCCCTTTGGAATAGGTGGCGTGCTCAGTCAGATGCAAGAAGACAAGGAGTGGCGTCCAGTTGCCTTTATCTCACGCTCTTTATCTGACACAGAACAAAGATATGCGCAAATAGAGAAAGAGGCTCTGGCACTTACATGGGCCTGCGAACGACTCAGCTCATACCTGATAGGTCTTAATTTTACTCTAGAGACAGACCACAAGCCGCTGTTGGTTTTGCTAGGTAGTAAAGCGCTGGAGGATCTGCCACCTAGGATCCAGCGGTTCCGGCTCAGAATGTTAAGGTTCGACTATCATATCATTCATATCCCGGGGAAAGCATTAATCACAGCTGATGCGTTATCAAGAGCTCCGATTGTGCGCAACCTCTCTAAAGAAGAGAAGGAGTTTGAAATGGAAGCACAGGTATTTGTGGATTCAATGTATGAGACGTTACCAGCATCTAAATCAAAACTTGAGCAGATTGCTGAAGAACAGCAAAGAGATACCACCTGTAAGCAGCTGATAGAGAGATGTCAAACAGAGTGGCCTAGACAGGAGGAGCTGCCACAAAAGATCAAGCCTTACTGGATTCATCAAGAGGATTTATACATGGCAAAGGGTCTTTTAATGAAGGGGCAGAGAATTGTGATACCAGAGAACTTACAAGGAGAAATGCTTGCCCGTATACATGAAGGACATATGGGAATGTCCAAATGCAGGGCCAGAGCCCAGCAGGCAGTGTGGTGGCTGGGTTTGAGTAGCCAGATTGCAGAATTAATTGCAAAATGTGAAATCTGCCTGAAAAATCAGCCGCAACGACCTGAGCCGATGATACCGTCCACTTTACCTAAACGGCCATGGCAGAAAGTGGGGGTGGACCTCTTCTTCAAGGAAAATACAATTTACCTTTTCGCTATAGATTATTATTCCAGGTGGATTGAGATTGAGAAAATCCGGGTTACCACATCAAAAGGGGTAATATCAGCACTGAAAGCCATATTCTCCAGGCATGGGGTGCCAGAACTGTTGATGAGTGACAATGGCCCACAATTTGCATCTTTTGACTTTGCATCCTTTGCTGCAGCCTATGATTTTTCTCATGTGACTAGCAGCCCATACTTCAGCCAAAGCAACGGGGAGGCAGAGAGGGCGGTTAAAACAGCCAAGGCCTTATTGCAGAAAAATGATGACCCCTACAGAGCACTTTTGGCATACCGGGTCACGCCTCTCCTCCATGGTCCCTCACCGGCTGAACTGTTAATGGGGCGAAAGCTACGCTCCCCACTACCTCAAGCGCCAACCCAGCTGCTGCCACGCTGGCCCAACAGAAAAGCTTTCAAGCAAAAGGATGACAATTTGAAGTTTACTCAGACACAGAACTATAACAGGAGGCACAGAGCCGCTGTCAGGCCAGGACTCAGTCCAGGACAACCGGTGTGCGTTTCAAATGCAGATCGACCAGCCACAGTAATTAGAAGAGCAGATACACCACGGTCCTATATCGTGGAAACTGATTCAGAGCAGGAAATGAGAAGGAACAGAGCACACCTGCAACCTCTCCCTGAGCCACCTACACCTGCATTAGAGACTCCAACTTCCTCTGAGGCAAATACCTCTGATGCAGCAGTGCCAGGAAGTACCATATCTCAGGGGGATATCGACAAGGTGCCTCAACAGCGAGACGTCCCAAAACGGCAGATCAAGCAACCTGTATGGCTGAAAGACTTTGTTAAGTGACTTAAAAAAAAAAAAAAAAGGTTATGTGTTAGGTTATGCTTGATTGACTGTCAGTGATGTTTACATATTTACTTCTTTTTTTATTTAAAGTTAAAAGAAAAAAAAAAAACCTTAGATACTGCCCATGTTATTGGGGTAGGGGAGGAAGTTGATTATATGCAGTTGCATACATACAGAATTTCTAAGCTTGTTCTTTACAGAAAGGGAGATGTAGTAGTGCTTTATGTTACTAGTGGGCACCCGTACTTGCCAGATTGAGGTTTGCAAGTAAAACGTGAAGTACTTACCTGTTGTCCGGCTCCGTTATTATATTACCACACTAAGATAATTAATTTGTGTTCTGTAAGGAAAGATTGATGTTAATTGAAACGTTGAAGGTATGTTTTTAGCTGCTGGGTAGACTTCAGTCAACCTGACACAGTTTTGTCTGTGAGCAACCAAATTGCTCGGGGATGGGCTCATTATAAGCGGGGAAATCTAAGCTTTCCAACGGCGTATGGCAAGACTATGTTCACCAAAGGGTCGTTGAAATACTAAGCTAATTAATTTGTGTTCTGTAAGGAAAGATTGATGTTAATTGAAACGTTGAAGGTATGTTTTTAGCTGCTGGGTAGACTTCAGTCAACCTGACGCAGTTTAGTCTGTGATCAACCAGACTGCTGGCGGATGGGCTCATTTTAAGCGGGGAAATCGAAGCTTTCCAACGGCGTATGGCAAGACTATATTGACTTATGGGTCGTTGAAATACTAAGCTAATTAATTTGTGTTCTGTAAGGAAAGATTGATGTTAATTGAAACGTTGAAGGTATGTTTTTAGCTTCTGGGTAGACTTCAGTCAACCTGACGCAGTTTAGTCTGTGAGCAACCAGACTGTTCGCGGATGGGCTCATTTTAAGCGGGGAAATCTAAGCTTTCCAACGGCGTATGGCAAGACTATATTGACTCATGGGTCGTTGAAATACTAAGCTAATTAATTTGTGTTCTGTAAGGAAAGATTGATGTTAATTGAAACGTTGAAGGTATGTCTTTAGCTGCTGGGTAGACTTCAGTCAACCTGACGCAGATTTGTCTGTGAGCAACCAAATTGCTCGGAGATGGGCTCATTTTAAACGGGGAAATCTAAGCTTTCCAACGACGTATGGCATGACTATATTTGCCCAGGGGTCGTCGAAATAATAAGCTGATTCATGTGTGTTCTGTTGGCTGTGGAAAGAAAATAGCACACCAGTCATACCAAGTCACCTTTATTGTCAGTGATAAACATTAATAAAATAAACAGTATGGACATTGTATAAACAGTTGTATAAAAAGTGTAAATGGTATGAACAGTGTTCTTATAAAAGATATCAATATCAATACTGATCACGTGTGTATTTTACATTTCCAGATTATTTGTTGATGAGCCAGAGCCTGTGACTCCCACCAACCGGCCCGTTCAGCCCACTGCGTTGTCGTCTTCCACCCGGCCGAAGCCTCCTGCGCCCACCCGCCTCCAGCCGAGGCCTCCTGCTGCGTCAGCCTGTGGCCCGCCCGCCCCCTGTGTCGGCAGCACCCATACCGCTGGTCCTCCCCGCACAGCCACAGGCCCCCTCCGTCCTGCTTCGTGGGCCATCCTGCAGCTGTCTCTGCAGTCATCGTGTGTCAAAACCATTCAAACTTGTATATGGTAACATTTCAAAATGACACCAGCATAAATGAGGACCTTGCAATAGGTTGTGTGTTACAGGACCCCCCTGGCATACAGCTGTATGTCTCTGTGAAGGTGGTTGTGAAGAACTGCATCCGGCTGAACAAGTACAAGTGCCGGCGAGGCAGCAACTCTCTCGAGGGGTTGCACGCCCGCCTGGTTTTGCCATCCCTTCACAGCGATGTGGGATCATGCCGTTCCAAGTAAGTGATTAAAACACACACACACACACGCATAAATATATATAAAGCTTTATTGCAGACCCATGTTCATACGGTATAATTTAAAAAGAAAAGTCTCAATGATGGCTTCAATGATACATTTTATTTCACAGCTTCAGCCGTCACCTGTAAGCATTGTACACAATGACAGTCAAATGGAAATGTGTGTTTCAGGTATACTTGGTGTCCTTTGCCGTGCAGTGGAACCACCGCATGGCATCGCTCCGTGTCGCCGGTGGTCACGGCCGGCGGACGTCTTGCTTGGACCCGCGGCAGATCCAGCGCGTCAACCAGCAGGCCGAGACAAGGAGGCCTCCTGCTGCGTCAGCCTGTGGCCGGCCCCCCATGTCGGCAGCACCCATACTGCTGCTGGTCCTCCCCGCACAGCCACAGGCCCCCTCCGTCCTGTTTCGTGGGCCATCCTGCAGCCAGAGCTTTGTCCCTCCTGCACCAACAGTGAAGGCGTTCATGCCCAACAAGTCCTCGCGGCCTTGTGGGGCTTGCCACGTGCCAAACTGTGGTGGACGGCGAAAGAGGTACACCCCTTCCAAGGACAAAGTGGCTGGAAGCCCACAGAAGATATTTTCCTTCTGCCCATCCACGAGGAAGTCCACTACCCCTGGCTTCGACAATGTTGTCTATGACAACTTTGAACACTTTAAGAGTGTCGTGGATGCAGAGTTGGAAAGGAGGACTTTGTAGATACCGGACTTTGTAAATAACTGTAAATATGTGTGTGTGTGTTTGTCTTTTTCTTTGTGTGTGTTTTAAAGTGCTTCAGCAAGCAGCTATTTATATAGTTCAAAATAATGCACTTTACAGTTTTACTTGAAGTCATTTTGTTTGTTTTTTATATTGCTGTTGAAATGCACAATGTTTTTAACCTTAATCAGTTCAACACAATCAGTTTCCCTTGTTCGTGTTCAGATAATCTGGATCCTGTTCTCCAGAGCCCTGACTTTGAACAGCCCTTCACCGTCCAGACTGACGCATCTGGTGTTGGTCTTGGGGCAGTACTGCTCCAAGGAGAGGGGGACGACATGAAGCCTGTGGCTTACATAAGTCGCAAGTTGTTCCCCAGAGAGACCAGGGGCCTCATGTACGAACGTTGCGTACGCACAAAAAAATGGTGTACGTTCATTCTCACGGCAAAGTGCAGATGTATCAAGACTGAAATGGCCGTATAAATTTGCGTGCCTCACGTCAACTCTTGAGCTGGCGTACGCACATTTCTACAACAGTTGACCCTTTGGCGACACTTAGAGGTGATCAAAGCATCATGTTTAATTTGTCAGAGCAATGAAATTCTTATTACATGGCAGACAACCTCTACGCAGTAGATGGACATAAGAGATAAGAAATAAAAATATTTAAATGCTGGGAAACTGTCATAATAAAGGAATGTGTAAAATAGTAGTTGATTGAGTGATGTGCGCATTCGAGACACGTGAACAATTAACACCGATGAACAATCAACACCGACAAGTCTGCAATAACATGACTGGGGTATAAAAGCACACCCAAAAATTACGTCAACAATTAGAGGACATTGCGAATGGCGCAATTATGCGAGAGCGTGTCTTTCGAGACAGAAACGATCCTCTCGAAATTGTCGACAATTGGCTCATCAGCCGCTTTCGATTCCCTCGGGCAATCCTGCTTGAGTTATGTGCAGAGCTGCGGCCGGAGCCATGCCCTGCCGGTCCACGTACAGGTACTTAGTACCTTGGGGTTCCTGGCAACCGGGGCGTTTCAAAGAGAGTTGGCCGACCGATCGGGTATATGCCAGTCGACCCTGAGCCGGGCCATGCCAGCCGTGTGGGCCGGACTCATCCGCCTGTCAGCCAGGTATATAACATTCCCATACAATGCAGCTGAACAGGTCAACATTAAAGAGCAATTTGCAGCGAGAGCCGGTTTTCCTAATATAATCAGAGCTGTCGACTGCACTCACATTGCCATAAAAGCGCCATCACATGACGAATTTGTATATGTGAACAGGAAACATTTCCATTCAATAAATGTAGGCTACAAATTATATGTGATGCGCAAATGTTATTAACCAACATTGTGGCGAGGTGGCCTGGTTCAACGCACGACTCATATATTCTGAGTAACAGCATAGTTGGGAACAGACTGCAGGCTGGCATTGTGCGCGATGGGTGGCTTCTTGGTGAGTAATTGTATTCTTTTAATTGTCCTAATATTAATCCCCGTGATGCGCATTGAGTGTACGTCCCCAAATACTATCCTGTCTTCACAGCATCATTACTTGTTTGTGTGATTGATTCGCTGGTTAAGCAACAGCTTCGGATCTTTCGTACAAGCCCCTGTCTCTGTGTGCAAAGTACTCATGTTAATAAACCCGTGCGTAAAGTGTGAAATGTCATTATCAGCCTCACCTTTGCCCCGGCGCCCTTCGGCATTAATTTATAACAATAGTGTGTGATCCATGTAAGTGGTGTATAAAAATAAGAAATGGGAACAACAAATCCAGTTTACTTATACTGCCTGCTTTCAATTAACCCCAGGCTACCCACTGAGGACGTGACCCCTCTGACCAACCCTCAGACTGACCGAGAGCGGAGGTACAATGACCGCCATACCCGCACTCGGTCAGTCGTTGAGAGGGCAATAGGTCTCCTGAAGGGACGGTGGGCAGCAGTCCTCCTTTTCACTTCCATTTTTATATCTGACCACTTCTTTTTAAGTTCAGCGTGTGTGCGGCTCTCTGAACCCACAGCATTGACCGCCTCACACACGCTGTCCCACTCACTCCTCTTCCGCTTGCTGTTAATCCCGGAGGACAAACTGCCAAATAAAACCACCCTCCGAGCCTCCACCTCAGTCAGGAGAGTCTCCAGTTCGCACTCGGTAAATTTTCGCTTTTTTAGATGTGCTCATTCTCTTTCTATGATCGTTCAGAGGGGAATCCCTGATGCAGGGCTCATTTAAATATGATTAACATAATTGAATAGGGGCGTGGACAGGGAGAAGTCTGATACTCGTGCACGTGCGCTCAATTCGGTATGTACAAAGGAAATGTGCTTGGGTTCAGGCGTACGCTCAGATTGATACATCTGAATTTTTTTGTGCGTGCGGCGGTTTCTGGCTTTGTGCGTACGCCATGTTTCAGTAGAAAATCCACGCAATTGTTAGTACATGAGGCCCCAGGTATGCGGCAGTTGAGTTGGAGTGCCTAGCTGTCAAGTGGGCACTCGACACCCTAAAATACTACCTGCTGGGTAGAGACTTCACCCTAGAGACTGACCACCGCGCCTTGCAGTGGCTAGGGCGCATGAAGGACTCCAAGCCCGCATCACCCGCTGGTTCTTGGCACTGCAGCCATACCGGTTCACAGTGCAGTACCGAGCTGGCAAGCAGAATACGGTGGCGGACTTTTTGTCTCGACACCCTGTTGGGTTCCCTCCTCCAGAGGAGGAGGGAAATGTGAGAAAGTGAACACCTCCCTTCTCACTGGTTGTCTCACAAACACATGGACTGATTGTTTTTACTGAATGTTATTGTATTGTACTCCAGCTGCAGTAGGGGGCAATATTTTGTTCATTCAGGACAGAGGACACATGGGATAGCCCAGGGGGGCATTGGGTGTAAACAGCTGTTTTTGTATATATTTAGATGAGGTGTAAAGTGTGTATATATATATATATATATTGGGTAATGTGTTGTTTGGTGAAATGTAAATACTGTGTTTTCTTACAAGGTTTACTTTCCATTTAGGAATATTTAGTTTGTAGCCTTGCAATGGGGTGTTCACCCCTTATTGGTTTGGCCCAACTGGCCGTGATTGGTGTATGGCCTAACTGGCCTTGATTGGTCCAATTGGGACTGATTTCTTATTTAAGGGGTGCCTCATTCTGTGTGGGGGTTAACTGAGGGTAGGTGCTGGCTTGATGTGAGGCCAGTACCCGGTATGCTAGGCTATGCTAGGCTAAGCTAACCTATGCTATGCTACTTCATGCTGAGCTAAGCGGCTAAAATGGCTAGTTTTGCCATTTAGTATTATTTAGGATTTTGGATTTATGTTTGTTTTGTTATTTTGCAAGTTGTGGTGAAGACAATAAAGCCCCACTACTTTTCAACGGCATTGCCACCCCTCGTGTTTGTCCACACGGTCCAGGCCAGAGAGTCCACATCCCAATACGTGGGGTGATCAAGTCGGTCCCTCACAATGACATTTTTGGAAATTTCTGGAAATAAAACCTCCCACCGGTGGCCACCAGATGGAGCCATCCCTTTTGATCCTCCCCGATCCTTTTTGGTCGATCCCAGGGTTGCGCAATAGGGACTTGGGGGGGGTCGTTCGCCTTCGTCAGGCAAACTCTCCGCCAAGTCCCTAAGCTCACGCTAACCGACCAATGGTTGACCAAAGCTGAGCAGAGTTGAGCAGCGATCGGCCAATGGCGGAGCGATGCTGAGCAGAGCTCGGCGCTCAACGGACCAATCGCTGAGCGAGGATCGGAATACGTCACCTAATGTTTTTACGACTCATACGTAGTCACGGTCATTGCTGTCCACTGCCAACGGAGGATTCGACTAAGGTGAATTTGATGATCTTCATCCTTTGCGAGTTAATAATTCGACTTTTCGTTAAGGTATGTATTTAGCTGTATCGATTTCGTAGAAAGAGAAACGATTCCGTTGACGTTGAAGCTATGTTTTTAGCTGCTGGGTAGACTTCATTCAAACTATCGCCGTTTTGTCTGTGAGCAAGCATATGACTCGTGGATGATCTCCTTTTAATCGTGGCAATCTAAGCTTTCCAACGGTGTATGGCATGACTAAATTCGCCCACGGGTCGTCGAAATAATAAGCTGATTCATGTGTGTTCTTTTGGCTGTGGAAAGAAAATAGCACACAAGTCATACCAAGTCACCTTTATTGTTAGTGATAAACATTAATAAATAAACAGTATGGACATTGTATAAACAGTTGTATAAAAAGTGTAAACAGTATGAACAGTGTTCTTATAAAAGATATCAATATCAATACTGATCACGTGTGTATTTTATATTTCCAGATTATTTGTTGATGAGCCAGAGCCTGTGACTCCCACCAACCGGCCCGTTCAGCCCACTGCGTTGTCGTCCTCCACCCGGTCGAAGCCTCCTGCGCCCACCCGCTTCCAGCCGAGGCCTCCTGCTGCGTCAGCCTGTGGCCCGCCCGCCCCCTGTGTCGGCGGCACCCATACCGCTGGTCCTCCCCGCACAGCCACAGGCCCCCTCCGTCCTGCTTCGTGGGCCATCCTGCAGCTGTCTCTGCAGTCATCGTGTGTCAAAACCATTCAAACTTGTATATGGTAACATTTCAAAATGACACCAGCATAAATGAGGACCTTGCAATAGGTTGTGTGTTACAGGACCCCCCTGGCATACAGCTGTATGTCTCTGTGAAGGTGGTTGTGAAGAACTGCATCCGGCTGAACAAGTACAAGTGCCGGCGAGGCAGCAACTCTCTCGAGGGGTTGCACGCCCACCTGGTTAACGCCGTCCCTTCACAGCGATGTGGGATCATGCCGTTCCAAGTAAGTGATTAAAACACACACACACACACACACACACGCGCGCATATATACACACACACACACGCATATATACACACACATATATATATATACTTAAACATAGCTGACCCTTTTTTTCCCCCTTCTCGGGGATTATGCTCCCAGTTTTGATCTCGGGCGTCTGGTCACTTATAGCATATAATAATATTCTATTACTGTTAAGCCAACTATGAATAATAAAACAGGCCAAAACATGTGTCCTTTATCATAGCTACACGTTTTACAAAAAAAACGCGTGAATTGAAAAGTTGAAGGTATGTTTTTAGCTGCTGGGTAGACTTCAGTCAACCTGACGCAGTTTTGTCTGTGAGCAACCAAATTGCTCGGGGATGGGCTCATTTTAAGCGGGGAAATCTAAGGCTCCCAACAACGTATGGCAAGACTATATTGAGTCATGGGTCGTTGAAATACTGAGCTAATTAATTTCTGTTCTTTATTGAAAGATTGATCTTAATTGAAACGTTGAAGGTATGTTTTTAGCTGCTGGGTAGACTTCAGTCAACCTGACGCAGTTTAGTGTGTGATCAACCAGACTGCTGGCGGATGGGCTCATTTTAAGCGGGGAAATCTACGCTTTTCAACGGCGTATGGCTAGACTATATTCACCAAAGGGCCGTTGAAATACTAAGCTAATTAATTTGTGTTCTGTAAGGAAAGATTGATGTTAATTGAAACGTTAAAGGTATGTTTTTAGCTGCTGGGTAGACTTCAGTCAACCTGACGCAGTTTAGTCTCTGAGCAACCAAATTGCTCGGGGATGGACTCATTATAAGCGGGGAAATCTAAGCTTTCCAACGGCGTATGGCAAGACTATATTGACTCATGGGTCGTTGAAATACTAAGCTAATTAATTTGTGATCTGTAAGGAAAGATTGATGTTAATTGAAACGTTGAAGGTATGTTTTTAGCTGCTGGGTAGACTTCAATCAACCTGACGCAGTTTTGTCTCTGAGCAACCAAATTGCTTGGGGATGGGCTCATGTTAAGCGGGGAAATCTAAGCTTTCCAACGGCGTATGGCAAGACTATATTGACTCATGGGTCGTTGAAATACTAAGCTAATTAATTTGTGATCTGTAAGGAAAGATTGATGTTAATTGAAACGTTGAAGGTATGTTTTTAGCTGCTGGGTAGACTTCAGTCAACCTGACACAGTTTTGTCTTTGAGCAACCAAATTGCTTGGGGATGGGCTCATTTTGAGCGGGGAAATCTAAGGTTTCCAACAGCGTATGGCAAGACTATATTGACTCATGGGTCGTTGAAATACTAAGATAATTAATTAGTGTTCTGTAAGGAAAGATTGATGTTGATTGAAACGTTGAAGGTATGTTTTTAGCTGCTGGGTAGACTTCAGTCAACCTGAAGCAGTTTTGTCTGTGAGCAACCAAATTGATCAGAGATGGGCTCATTTTAAGCGGGGAAATCTAAGCTTTCCAACGACCTATGGCATGACTATATTTGCCCACGGGTCGTCGAAATAATAAGCTGATTCATGTGTGTTCTGTTGGCTGTGGAAAGAAAATAGCACACAAGTCCTACCAAGTCAACTTTATTGTCAGTGATAAACATTAATAAATAAACAGTATGGACATTGTATAAACAGTTGTATAAAAAGTGTAAACAGTATGAACAGTGTTCTTATAAAAGATATCAATATCAATACTGATCACGTGTGCATTTTATATTTCCAGATTATTTGTTGATGAGCCAGAGCCTGTGACTCCCACCAACCGGCCCGTTCAGCCCACTGCGTTGTCGTCCTCCACCCGGCCGAAGCCTCCTGCGCCCACCAGCCTCCAGCCGAGGCCTCCTGCTGCGTCAGCCTGTGGCCCGCCCGCCCCCTGTGTCGGCAGCACCCATACCGCTGGTCCTCCCCGCACAGCCACAGGCCCCCTCCGTCCTGCTTCGTGGGCCATCCTGCAGCTGTCTCTGCAGTCATCGTGTGTCAAAACCATTCAAACTTGTATATGGTAACATTTCAAAATGACACCAGCATAAATGAGGACCTTGCAATAGGTTGTGTGTTACAGGACTCCCCTGGCATACAGCTGTATGTCTCTGTGAAGGTGGTTGTGAAGAACTGCATCCGGCTGAACAAGTACAAGTGCCGGCGAGGCAGCAACTCTCTCGAGGGGTTGCACGCCCACCTGGTTAACGCCGTCCCTTCACAGCGATGTGGGATCATGCCGTTCCAAGTAAGTGATTAAAACACACACACACACGCATAAATATATATAAAGCTTTATTGCAGACCCATGGCTTCAATGATACATTTTATTTCACAGCTTCAGCCGTCACCTGTAAGCATTGTACACAATGACAGTCAAATGGAAATGTGTGTTTCAGGTACACTTGGTGTCCTTTGCCGTGCAGTGGAACCACCGCATGGCATCGCTCCGTGTCGCCGGTGGTCACGGCCGGCGGACGTCTTGCTTGGACCCGCGGCAGATCCAGCGCGTCAACCAGCAGGCCGAGGCAAGGAGGCCTCCTGCTGCGTCAGCCTGTGGCCGGCCCCCCATGTCGGCAGCACCCATACTGCTGCTGGTCCTCCCCGCACAGCCACAGGCCCCCTCCGTCCTGTTTCGTGGGCCATCCTGCAGCCAGAGCTTTGTCCCTCCTGCACCAACAGTGAAGGCGTTCATGCCCAACAAGTCCTCGCGGCCTTGTGGGGCTTGCCACGTGCCAAACTGTGGTGGACGGCGAAAGAGGTACACCCCTTCCAAGGACAAAGTGGCTGGAAGCCCACAGAATTTTCCTTCTGCCCATCCACGAGGAAGTCCACTACCCCTGGCTTCGACAATGTTGTCTATGACAACTTTGAACACTTTAAGAGTGTCGTGGATGCAGAGTTGGAAAGGAGGACTTTGTAGATACCGGACTTTGTAATTAACTGTAAATATGTGTGTGTGTGTGTGTGTGTGTTTGTCTTTTTCTTTGTGTGTGTTTTAAAGTGCTTCAGCAAGCAGCTATTTATATAGTTCAAAATAATGCACTTTACAGTTTTACTTGAAGTCATTTTGTTTGTTTTTTATATTGCTGTTGAAATGCACAATGTTTTTAACCTTAATCAGTTCAACACAATCAGTTTCCCTTGTTCGTGTTCAGATAATCTGGATCCTGTTCTCCAGAGCCCTGACTTTGAACAGCCCTTCACCGTCCAGACTGACGCATCTGGTGTTGGTCTTGGGGCAGTACTGCTCCAAGGAGAGGGGGACGACATGAAGCCTGTGGCTTACATAAGTCGCAAGTTGTTCCCCAGAGAGACCAGGTATGCGGCAGTTGAGTTGGAGTGCCTAGCTGTCAAGTGGGCACTCGACACCCTAAAATACTACCTGCTGGGTAGAGACTTCACCCTAGAGACTGACCACCGCGCCTTGCAGTGGCTAGGGCGCATGAAGGACTCAAACGCCCGCATCACCCGCTGGTTCTTGGCACTGCAGCCATACCGGTTCACAGTGCAGTACCGAGCGGGCAAGCAGAATACGGTGGCGGACTTTTTGTCTCGACACCCTGTTGGGTTCCCTCCTCCAGAGGAGGAGGGAAATGTGAGAAAGTGAACACCTCCCTTCTCACTGGTTGTCTCACAAACACATGGACTGATTGTTTTTACTGAATGTTATTGTATTGTACTCCAGCTGCAGTAGGGGGCAATATTTTGTTCATTCAGGACAGAGGACACATGGGATAGCCCAGGGGGGCATTGGGTGTAAACAGCTGTTTTTGTATATATTTAGATGAGGTGTAAAGTGTGTATATATATTGGGTAATATGTTGTTTGGTGAAATGTAAATACTGTGTTTTCTTACAAGGTTTACTTTCCATTTAGGAATATTTAGTTTGTAGCCTTGCAATGGGGTGTTCACCCCTTATTGGTATGGCCCAACTGGCCGTGATTGGTGTATGGCCTAACTGGCCTTGATTGGTCCAATTGGGACTGATCTCTTATTTAAGGGGTGCCTCATTCTGTGTGGGGGTTAACTGAGGGTAGGTGCTGGCTTGATGTGAGGCCAGTACCCGGTATGCTAGGCTAAGCTAACATATGCTATGCTACCTCATGCTGAGCTAAGTCCTGCTAAGCTAAGCGGCTAAAATGGCTAGTTTTGCCATTTAGTATTATTTAGGATTTTGGATTTATGTTTGTTTTGTTATTTTGCAAGTTGTGGTGAAGACAATAAAGCCCCACTACTTTTCAACGGCATTGCCACCCCTCGTGTTTGTCCACACGGTCCAGGCCAGAGAGTCCACATCCCAATACGTGGGGTGATCAAGTCGGTCCCTCACAATGACATTTTTGGAAATTTCTGGAAATAAAACCTCCCACCGGTGGCCACCAGATGGAGCCATCCCTTTTGATCCTCCCCGATCCTTTTTGGTCGATCCCAGGGTTGCGCAATAGGGACTTGGGGGGGGGGGGGGGGGGGGTCGTTCGCCTTCGTCAGGCAAACTCTCCGCCAAGTCCCTAAGCTCACGCTAACCGACCAATGGTTGACCAAAGCTGAGCAGAGTTGAGCAGCGATCGGCCAATGGCGGAGCGATGCTGAGCAGAGCTTGGCGCTCAACGGACCAATCGCTGAGCGAGGATCGGAATACGTCACCTAATGTTTTTACGACTCATACGTAGTCACGGTCATTGCTGTCCACTGCCAACGGAGGATTCAACTAAGGTGAATTTGATGATCTTCATCCTTTGCGAGTTAATAATTCGACTTTTCGTTATGGTATGTATTTAGCTGTATCGATTTCGTAGAAAGAGAAACGATTCCGTTGACGTTGAAGCTATGTTTTTAGCTGCTGGGTAGACTTCATTCAACCTATCGCCGTTTTGTCTGTAAGCAAGCATATGACTCGTGGATGATCTCCTTTTAATCGTGGCAATCTAAGCTTTCCAACGACGTATGGCATGACTAAATTCGCCCACGGGTCGTCGAAATAATAAGCTGATTCATGTGTGTTCTGTTGGCTGTGGAAAGAAAATAGCACACAAGTCCTACCAAGTCAACTTTATTGTCAGTGATAAACATTAATAAATAAACAGTATGGACATTGTATAAACAGTTGTATAAAAAGTTTAAACAGTATGAACAGTGTTCTTATAAAAGATATCAATATCAATACTGATCACGTGTGTATTTTATATTTCCAGATTATTTGTTGATGAGCCAGAGCCTGTGACTCCCACCAACCGGCCCGTTCAGCCCACTGCGTTGTCGTCCTCCACCCGGCCGAAGCCTCCTGCGCCCACCCGCCTCCAGCCGAGGCCTCCTGCTGCGTCAGCCTGTGGCCCGCCCGCCCCCTGTGTCGGCAGCACCCATACCGCTGGTCCTCCCCGCACAGCCACAGGCCCCCTCCGTCCTGCTTCGTGGGCCATCCTGCAGCTGTCTCTGCAGTCATCGTGTGTCAAAACCATTCAAACTTGTATATGGTAACATTTCAAAATGACACCAGCATAAATGAGGACCTTGCAATAGGTTGTGTGTTACAGGACCCCCCTGGCGTACAGCTGTATGTCTCTGTGAAGGTCGTTGTGAAGAACGGCATCCGGCTGAACAAGTACAAGTGCCGGCGAGGCAGCAACTCTCTCGAGGGGTTGCACGCCCACCTGGTTAACGCCGTCCCTTCACAGCGATGTGGGATCATGCCGTTCCAAGTAAGTGATTAAAACACACACACACACACACACACACAAAGGCGCGCGCATATATACACACACACACACGCATATATACACACACATATATATATATATATATATATATACTTAAACATAGTTGTCCTTTTTTTTCCCCCTTCTCGGGGATTATGCTCCCAGTTTTGATCTCGGACGTCTGGTCACTTATAGCATATAATAATATTCTATGACTGTTAAGCCAACTATGAATAATAAAACAGGCCAAATCATGTGTCCTTTATCATAGCTACACTATTACAAAAAAAACGCATGAATTGAAACGTTGAAGGTATGTTTTTAGCTGCTGGGTAGACTTCAGTCAACCTGACGCAGTTTTGTCTGTGATCAACCAGACTGCTCGCGGATGGGCTCATTTTAAGCGGGGAAATCTAAGCTTTCCAACGGCGTATGGCAAGACTATATTGACTCATGGCTCGTTGAAATACTAAGCTAATTAATTTGTGTTCAGTTAGGAAAGATTGATGTTAATTGAAACGTTGATGGTATGTTTTTAGCTGCTGGGTAGACTTCAGTCAACCTGACGCAGTTTTGTCTGTGAGCAACCAAATTGGTCAGGGATGGGCTCATTTTAAGCGGGGACATCTAAGCTTTTCAACGACGTATCGCAAGACTATATTGGCTCATGGGTCATTGAAATACTAAGCTAATTAATTTGTGTTCTGTAAGGAAAGATTAATGTTAATTGAAACGTTGAAGGTATGTTTTTAGCTGCTGGGTAGACTTCAGTCAACCTGACGCAGTTTAGTCTGTGAGCAACCAGACTGTTCGCGGATGGGCTCATTTAAGCGGGGAAATCTAAGCTTTTCAACGGCGTTTGGCAAGACTATATTCACCAAAGGGCCGTTGAAGTACTAAGCTAATTAATTTGTGTTCTGTAAGGAAAGATTGATGTTAATTGAAACGTTGATGGTATGTTTTTAGCTGCTGGGTAGACTTCATTCAACCTGACGCAGTTTAGTCTGTGATCAATCAGACTGCTCGCGGATGGGCTCATTTTAAGCGGGGAAATCTAAGCTTTCCAACGGCGTATGGCAAGACTATATTCACTAAAGGGTCGTTGAAATACTAAGCTAATTAATTTGTGTTCTGTAAGGAAAGATTGATGTTAATTGAAACGTTGAAGGTATGTCTTCAGCTGCTGGGTAGACTTCAGTCAACTTGACGCAGTTTTGTCTGTGAGCAACCAAATTGATCAGAGATGGGCTCATTTTAAGCGGGGAAATCTAAGCTTTCCAACGACGTATGGCATGACTATATTTGCGCACGGGTCGTCGAAATAATAAGCTGATTCATGTGCGTTCTGTTGGCTGTGGAAAGAAAATAGCACACAAGTCCTACCAAGTCAACTTTATTGTCAGTGATAAACATTAATAAATAAACAGTATGGACATTGTATAAACAGTTGTATAAAAAGTGTAAACAGTATGAACAGTGTTCTTATAAAAGATATCAATATCAATACTGATCACGTGTGTATTTTATATTTCCAGATTATTTGTTGATGAGCCAGAGCCTGTGACTCCCACCAACCGGCCCGTTCAGCCCACTGCGTTGTCGTCCTCCACCCGGCCGAAGCCTCCTGCGCCCACCCGCCTCCAGCCGAGGCCTCCTGCTGCGTCAGCCTGTGGCCCGCCCGCCCCCTGTGTCGGCAGCACCCATACCGCTGGTCCTCCCCGCACAGCCACAGGCCCCCTCCGTCCTGCTTTGTGGGCCATCCTGCAGCTGTCTCTGCAGTCATCGTGTGTCAAAACCATTCAAACTTGTATATGGTAACATTTCAAAATGACACCAGCATAAATGAGGACCTTGCAATAGGTTGTGTGTTACAGGACCCCCCTGGCATACAGCTGTATGTCTCTGTGAAGGTGGTTGTGAAGAACTGCATCCGGCTGAACAAGTACAAGTGCCGGCGAGGCAGCAACTCTCTCGAGGGGTTGCACGCCCACCTGGTTAACGCCGTCCCTTCACAGCGATGTGGGATCATGCCGTTCCAAGTAAGTGATTAAACACACACACACACACACACACACACACACACACACACACACACACACACACGCGCGCGCGCATATATACACACACATATATATATATATACTTAAACATAGCTGACCCTTTTTTTCCCCCTTCTCGGGGATTATGCTCCCAGTTTTGATCTCGGACGTCTGGTCACTTGTAGCATATAATAATATTCTATTGCTGTTAAGCCAACTATGAATAATAAAACAGGCCAAAACATGTGTCCTTTATCATAGCTACACGTATTACAAAAAAAACGCGTGAATTGAAACGTTGAAGGTATGTTTTTAGCTGCTGGGTAGACTTCAGTCAACCTGACGCAGTTTTGTCTGTGAGCAACCAAATTCCTCGGGGATGGGCTTATTATAAGCGGGGAAATCTAAGCTTTCCAACGGCGTATGGCAAGACTATATTCAACAAAGGGTCGTTGAAATACTAAGCTAATTAATTTGTGTTCTGTAAGGAAAGATTTATGTTAATTGAAACGTTGAAGGTATGTTTTTAGCTGCTGGGTAGACTTCAGTCAACCTGACGCAGTTTAGTCTGTCATCAACCAGACTGCTGGCGGATGGGCTCATTTTAAGCGGGGAAATCTAAGCTTTCCAACGGCGTATGGCAAGACTATATTGACTCATGGGTCGTTGAAATACTAAGCTAATTAATTTGTGTTCTGTAAAGAAAGATTGATGTTAATTGAAACGTTGAAGGTATGTTTTTAGCTGCTGGGTAGACTTCAGTCAACCTGACGCAGTTTTGTCTGTGAGCAACCAAATTGCTCGCGGATGGGCTCATTTTGAGCGGGGAAATCTAAGCTTTTCAAAGGCGTATGTCAAGACTATATTGACTCATGGGTCGTTGAAATACTAAGCTAATTAATTTGTGTTCAGTTAGGAAAGATTGATGTTAATTGAAACGTTGATGGTATGTTTTTAGCTGCTGGGTAGACTTCAGTCAACCTGACACAGTTTTGTCTGTGAGCAACCAAATTGGTCAGGGATGGGCTCATTTTAAGCGGGGACATCTAAGCTTTTCAACGACGTATCGCAAGACTATATTGGCTCATGGGTCATTGAAATACTAAGCTAATTAATTTGTGTTCTGTAAGGAAAGATTAATGTTAATTGAAACGTTGAAGGTATGTTTTTAGCTGCTGGGTAGACTTCAGTCAACCTGACGCAGTTTTGTCTGTGAGCAACCAAATTGCTCGCGGATGGGCTCATTTTGAGCGGGGAAATCTAAGCTTTTCAAAGGCGTATGTCAAGACTATATTGACTCATGGGTCGTTGAAATACTAAGCTAATTAATTTGTGTTCAGTTAGGAAAGATTGATGTTAATTGAAACGTTGATGTTATGTTTTTAGCTGCTGGGTAGACTTCAGTCAACCTGACACAGTTTTGTCTGTGAGCAACCAAATTGGTCAGGGATGGGCTCATTTTAAGCGGGGACATCTAAGCTTTTCAACGACGTATCGCAAGACTATATTGGCTCATGGGTCATTGAAATACTAAGCTAATTAATTTGTGTTCTGTAAGGAAAGATTAATGTTAATTGAAACGTTGAAGGTATGTTTTTAGCTGCTGGGTAGACTTCAGTCAACCTGACGCAGTTTAGTCTGTGAGCAACCAGACTGTTCGCGGATGGGCTCATTTAAGCGGGGAAATCTAAGCTTTTCAACGGCGTTTGGCAAGACTATATTCACCAAAGGGCCGTTGAAGTACTAAGCTAATTAATTTGTGTTCTGTAAGGAAAGATTGATGTTAATTGAAACGTTGATGGTATGTTTTTAGCTGCTGGGTAGACTTCATTCAACCTGACGCAGTTTAGTCTGTGATCAATCAGACTGCTCGCGGATGGGCTCATTTTAAGCGGGGAAATCTAAGCTTTCCAACGGCGTATGGCAAGACTATATTGACTCATGGGTCGTTGAAATACTAAGCTAATTAATTTGTGTTCTGTAAGGAAAGATTGATGTTAATTGAAACGTTGAAGGTATGTTTTTAGCTTCTGGGTAGACTTCAGTCAACCTGACACAGTTTAGTCTGTGATCAACCAGACTGCTTGCGGATGGGCTCATTTTAAGCGGGGAAATCTAAGCTTTCCAACGGCGTATGGCAAGACTATATTCACTAAAGGGTCGTTGAAATACTAAGCTAATTAATTTGTGTTCTGTAAGGAAAGATTGATGTTAATTGAAACGTTGAAGGTATGTCTTCAGCTGCTGGGTAGACTTCAGTCAACTTGACGCAGTTTTGTCTGTGAGCAACCAAATTGATCAGAGATGGGCTCATTTTAAGCGGGGAAATCTAAGCTTTCCAACGACGTATGGCATGACTATATTTGCGCACGGGTCGTCGAAATAATAAGCTGATTCATGTGCGTTCTGTTGGCTGTGGAAAGAAAATAGCACACAAGTCCTACCAAGTCAACTTTATTGTCAGTGATAAACATTAATAAATAAACAGTATGGACATTGTATAAACAGTTGTATAAAAAGTGTAAACAGTATGAACAGTGTTCTTATAAAAGATATCAATATCAATACTGATCACGTGTGTATTTTATATTTCCAGATTATTTGTTGATGAGCCAGAGCCTGTGACTCCCACCAACCGGCCCGTTCAGCCCACTGCGTTGTCGTCCTCCACCCGGCCGAAGCCTCCTGCGCCCACCCGCCTCCAGCCGAGGCCTCCTGCTGCGTCAGCCTGTGGCCCGCCCGCCCCCTGTGTCGGCAGCACCCATACCGCTGGTCCTCCCCGCACAGCCACAGGCCCCCTCCGTCCTGCTTCGTGGGCCATCCTGCAGCTGTCTCTGCAGTCATCGTGTGTCAAAACCATTCAAACTTGTATATGGTAACATTTCAAAATGACACCAGCATAAATGAGGACCTTGCAATAGGTTGTGTGTTACAGGACCCCCCTGGCATACAGCTGTATGTCTCTGTGAAGGTGGTTGTGAAGAACTGCATCCGGCTGAACAAGTACAAGTGCCGGCGAGGCAGCAACTCTCTCGAGGGGTTGCACGCCCACCTGGTTAACGCCGTCCCTTCACAGCGATGTGGGATCATGCCGTTCCAAGTAAGTGATTAAAACACACACACACACACACACACACACACACACACACACGCGCGCATATATACACACACACACACGCATATATACACACACATATATATATATATATATACTTAAACATAGCTGACCCTTTTTTTCCCCCTTCTCGGGGATTATGCTCCCAGTTTTGATCTCAGACGTCTGGTCACTTATAGCATATAATAATATTCTATTACTGTTAACCAACTATGAATAATAAAATAGGCCAAATCATGTGTCCTTTATCATAGCTACACGTATTACAAAAAAAACGCGTGAATTGAAACGTTGAAGGTATGTTTTTAGCTGCTGGGTAGACTTCAGTCAACCTGACGCAGTTTTGTCTGTGAGCAACCAAATTGGTCGGGGATGGGCTCATTTTAAGCGGGAAAATCTAAGCTTTCCAACAGCATATGGCAAGACTATATTGACTCATGGGTCGTTGAAATACTAAGCTAATTAATTTGTGTTCTGTAAGGAAAGATTGATGTTAATTGAAACGTTGAAGGTATGTTTTTAGCTTCTGGGTAGACTTCAGTCAACCTGACGCAGTTTAGTCTGTGAGCAACCAGACTGTTCGCGGATGGGCTCATTTTAAGCGGGGAAATCTAAGCTTTTCAACGGCGTTTGGCAAGACTATATTGACCAATGGGTCGTTGAAATACTAAGCTAATTAATTTGTGTTCTGTAAGGAAAGATTGATCTTAATTGAAACGTTGAAGGTATGTTTTTAGCTGCTGGGTAGACTTCAGTCAACCTGACGCAGTTTTGTCTGTGAGCAACCAAATTGCTCGGGGATGGGCTAATTTTAAGCGGGGAAATCTAAGATTTCCAACGGCGTATGGCAAAACTATATTCACTAAAGGGTCGTTGAAATACTAAGCTAATTAATTTGTGTTCTGTAAGAAAAGATTAATGTTAATTGAAACGTTGAAGGTTTTTTTTTTAGCTGCTGGGTAGACTTCAGTCAACCTGACAGTTTTGTCTGTGAGCAACCAAATTGATCAGAGATGGGCTCATTTTAAGCGGAGAAATGTAAGCTTTCCAACGGCGTATGGCAAGACTATATTGACTCATGGGTCGTTGAAATACTAAGCTAATTAATTTGTGTTCTGTAAGGAAAGATTGATGTTAATTGAAACGTTGAAGGTATGTTTTTAGCTGCTGGGTAGACTTCAGTCAACCTGAAGCAGTTTTGTCTGTGAGCAACCAAATTGCTCGCGGATAAGCTCATGTTAAGCGGGGAAATCTAAGCTTTCCAACAGCGTATGGCAAGACTATATTCACCAAAGAGTCGTTGAAATACTAAGCTAATTAATTTGTGTTCTGTAAGGAAAGATTGATGTTAATTGAAACGTTGAAGGTATGTTTTTAGCTTCTGGGTAGACTTCAGTCAACCTCACGCAGTTTAGTCTGTGAGCAACCAGACTGTTCGCGGATGGGCTCATTTTAAGCGGGGAAATCTAAGCTTTTCAACGGCGTTTGGCAAGACTATATTGACCAATGGGTCGTTGAAATACTAAGCTAATTAATTTGTGTTCTGTAAGGAAAGATTGATCTTAATTGAAACGTTGAAGGTATGTTTTTAGCTGCTGGGTAGACTTCAGTCAACCTGACGCAGTTTTGTCTGTGAGCAACCAAATTGCTCGGGGATGGGCTCATTTTAAGCGGGGAAATCTAAGCTTTCCAACGGCGTTTGGCAAGACTATATTGACCAATGGGTCGTTGAAATACTAAGCTAATTAATTTGTGTTCTGTAAGGAAAGATTGATCTTAATTGAAACGTTGAAGGTATGTTTTTAGCTGCTGGGTAGACTTCAGTCAACCTGACGCAGTTTTGTCTGTGAGCAACCAAATTGCTCGGGGATGGGCTAATTTTAAGCGGGGAAATCTAAGATTTCCAACGGCGTATGGCAAAACTATATTCACTAAAGGGTCGTTGAAATACTAAGCTAATTAATTTGTGTTCTGTAAGAAAAGATTAATGTTAATTGAAACGTTGAAGGTTTTTTTTTTAGCTGCTGGGTAGACTTCAGTCAACCTGACAGTTTTGTCTGTGAGCAACCAAATTGATCAGAGATGGGCTCATTTTAAGCGGAGAAATGTAAGCTTTCCAACGGCGTATGGCAAGACTATATTGACTCATGGGTCGTTGAAATACTAAGCTAATTAATTTGTGTTCTGTAAGGAAAGATTAATGTTAATTGAAACGTTGAAGGTTTTTTTTTTAGCTGCTGGGTAGACTTCAGTCAACCTGACAGTTTTGTCTGTGAGCAACCAAATTGATCAGAGATGGGCTCATTTTAAGCGGAGAAATGTAAGCTTTCCAACGGCGTATGGCAAGACTATATTGACTCATGGGTCGTTGAAATACTAAGCTAATTAATTTGTGTTCTGTAAGGAAAGATTGATGTTAATTGAAACGTTGAAGGTATGTTTTTAGCTGCTGGGTAGACTTCAGTCAACCTGAAGCAGTTTTGTCTGTGAGCAACCAAATTGCTCGCGGATAAGCTCATGTTAAGCGGGGAAATCTAAGCTTTCCAACAGCGTATGGCAAGACTATATTCACCAAAGAGTCGTTGAAATACTAAGCTAATTAATTTGTGTTCTGTAAGGAAAGATTGATGTTAATTGAAACGTTGAAGGTATGTTTTTAGCTTCTGGGTAGACTTCAGTCAACCTCACGCAGTTTAGTCTGTGAGCAACCAGACTGTTCGCGGATGGGCTCATTTTAAGCGGGGAAATCTAAGCTTTTCAACGGCGTTTGGCAAGACTATATTGACCAATGGGTCGTTGAAATACTAAGCTAATTAATTTGTGTTCTGTAAGGAAAGATTGATCTTAATTGAAACGTTGAAGGTATGTTTTTAGCTGCTGGGTAGACTTCAGTCAACCTGACGCAGTTTTGTCTGTGAGCAACCAAATTGCTCGGGGATGGGCTCATTTTAAGCGGGGAAATCTAAGCTTTCCAACGGCGTTTGGCAAGACTATATTGACCAATGGGTCGTTGAAATACTAAGCTAATTAATTTGTGTTCTGTAAGGAAAGATTGATCTTAATTGAAACGTTGAAGGTATGTTTTTAGCTGCTGGGTAGACTTCAGTCAACCTGACGCAGTTTTGTCTGTGAGCAACCAAATTGCTCGGGGATGGGCTAATTTTAAGCGGGGAAATCTAAGATTTCCAACGGCGTATGGCAAAACTATATTCACTAAAGGGTCGTTGAAATACTAAGCTAATTAATTTGTGTTCTGTAAGAAAAGATTAATGTTAATTGAAACGTTGAAGGTTTTTTTTTTAGCTGCTGGGTAGACTTCAGTCAACCTGACAGTTTTGTCTGTGAGCAACCAAATTGATCAGAGATGGGCTCATTTTAAGCGGAGAAATGTAAGCTTTCCAACGGCGTATGGCAAGACTATATTGACTCATGGGTCGTTGAAATACTAAGCTAATTAATTTGTGTTCTGTAAGGAAAGATTAATGTTAATTGAAACGTTGAAGGTTTTTTTTTTAGCTGCTGGGTAGACTTCAGTAAACCTGACACAGTTCTGTCTGTGAGCAACCAAATTGATCAGAGATGGGCTCATTTTAAGCGGGGAAATCTAAGCTTTCCAACGGCATATGGCAAGACTATATTGACTCATTGGTCGTTGAAATACTAAGCTAATTAATTTGTGTTCTGTAAGGAAAGATTGAGGTTAATTGAAACGTTGAAGGTATGTTTTTAGCTGCTGGGTAGACTTCAGTCAACCTGAAGCAGTTTTGTCTGTGAGCAACCAAATTGCTCGCGGATAAGCTCATGTTAAGCGGGGAAATCTAAGCTTTCCAACAGCGTATGGCAAGACTATATTCACCAAAGAGTCGTTGAAATACTAAGCTAATTAATTTGTGTTCTGTAAGGAAAGATTGATGTTAATTGAAACGTTGAAGGTATGTTTTTAGCTTCTGGGTAGACTTCAGTCAACCTCACGCAGTTTAGTCTGTGAGCAACCAGACTGTTCGCGGATGGGCTCATTTTAAGCGGGGAAATCTAAGCTTTTCAACGGCGTTTGGCAAGACTATATTGACCAATGGGTCGTTGAAATACTAAGCTAATTAATTTGTGTTCTGTAAGGAAAGATTGATCTTAATTGAAACGTTGAAGGTATGTTTTTAGCTGCTGGGTAGACTTCAGTCAACCTGACGCAGTTTTGTCTGTGAGCAACCAAATTGCTCGGGGATGGGCTCATTTTAAGCGGGGAAATCTAAGCTTTCCAACGGCGTATGGTAAAACTATATTCACTAAAGGGTCGTTGAAATACTAAGCTAATTAATTTGTGTTCTGTAAGAAAAGATTAATGTTAATTGAAACGTTGAAGGTTTTTTTTTTAGCTGCTGGGTAGACTTCAGTCAACCTGACAGTTTTGTCTGTGAGCAACCAAATTGATCAGAGATGGGCTCATTTTAAGCGGAGAAATGTAAGCTTTCCAACGGCGTATGGCAAGACTATATTGACTCATGGGTCGTTGAAATACTAAGCTAATTAATTTGTGTTCTGTAAGGAAAGATTAATGTTAATTGAAACGTTGAAGGTTTTTTTTTAGCTGCTGGGTAGACTTCAGTCAACCTGACACAGTTTTGTCTGTGAGCAACCAAATTGATCAGAGATGGGCTCATTTTAAGCGGGGAAATCTAAGCTTTCCAACGGCGTATGGCAAGGCTATATTCACCAAAGGGTCGTTGAAATACTAAGCTAATTAATTTTTGTTCTGTGTTCTGTAAGGAAAGATTGATCTTAATTGAAACGTTGAAGGTATGTTTTTAGCTGCTGGGTAGACTTCACTCAACCTGACGCAGTTTTGTCTGTCATCAACCAGACTGCTGGCGGATGGGCTCATTTTAAGCGGGGAAATCTAAGCTTTCCAACGACGTATGGCATGACTATATTTGCCCACGGGTCGTCGAAATAATAAGCTGATTCATGTGTGTTCTCACAAGTCATACCAAGTCACCTTTATTGTCAGTGATAAACATTAATAAATAAACAGTATGGACATTGTATAAACAGTTGTATAAAAAGTGTAAACAGTATGAACAGTGTTCTTATAAAAGATATCAATATCAATACTGATCACGTGTGTATTTTATATTTCCAGGTTATTTGTTGATGAGCCAGAGCCTGTGACTCCCACCAACCGGCCCGTTCAGCCCACTGCGTTGTCGTCCTCCACCCGGCCGAAGCCTCCTGAAAAAGGTAGAGCAGCCTTGGAAGGATATTCATCTTGATTGTTTCAATCCTGCCGAACAAGGATAGTGGGAGTATCATCCATCTCTCTAAATCCACTCTTATTTGAGTAATTCATTTCCCATAGTTTGCATTGTATAATTGTGAAATATCTGGGGTGATCATAACACCTAAATATCTGAATCCCAAAGCTGACCACTTAAAGGAGACTGTCTTTTCCAGTTCAGATGGCCATTTTCCCACCAGCATCATTGCCTCAGACTTAGACTCATTAACCTTATAGCCTGATACAAATCCAAAGTCCCTTAAGCAATTAAGCAGTGTTGGAATAGAACTCAGAGGAACATCCGCGTACATTGATATTTTGTGTATCCCTCCTACTATACGATAATAAAGTCCAAATGAAAGCCCATTCTTATCAAAATATGTTCCAAATATCTCCAGTCTACCCGATCGAATGCTTTCTCTGCATCAATGCTGAGAAGCATGGAATATTGATCACTAGTCTTAGCTGTTGAGATAATGTTCAGGGTACGTCTAATATTATTCCATGCCTACCTTCCTGGTATGAAATCTGTTTGATCTGGTTTAATTATTTTGTTAATGTGTATCTGAATTCTTTTGGCCATTATTGAATTTAATATTTTTACGTCATTGCCAAGCAGACTAATTGGCATGTATGAGGCACAGTCTGTAGGGTTTTTCCCTTCTTTATATATTAGATATAATTGCCTCTGACCATATTTTCGGAGACCCCTTTTTATTCAGGGCATA
Organism: Urophycis tenuis; assembly: GCA_036785325.1. NCBI lineage: Eukaryota > Metazoa > Chordata > Actinopteri > Gadiformes > Phycidae > Urophycis > Urophycis tenuis. The sequence goes on along the minus strand of JAXIVH010000012.1, from coordinate 1,485,989 downwards.
ATTGAAAACTCCTGGTAACAGTGGAGTGATTTCTGCCTGAAGACATTTATAAAACTGCCCTGGGTACCCATCCGTCCTCGGTGATTTGTTGTTTTTTTAGGTTCTTTATAACGTCTTTTATTTCCTTTTCAGTTATCGTCTCGGCCATTACTTTGGCATCGTTTTCATCTAGTTTAATTAATTTGAGTGGCCCTAAGAAGTTTCTAATAATTTCTTATTTATTTTCTTCTTCTGGTGTAGCTCTTATGCATTCCTGAAAAATGTGTGTAATCCTTCTCTTTAGGGTGTTTCAAGCGTCATATATCTAGCTCCAATTCTGCTATCATACTACATAGTGACTTCGATTTTGATGTTTGAGCCCTCAGTTCAAAGGGACATTTATCCATTTTTTGATTTATTACGCAGTTGAAATCCCCCCCCCCCCACTACAATTATCCCTTTGGAATGTTAATCTTAGAGTGATGCAATTTCTCAGAAAAATGTTGGATCTTCGATCTTCATTTGGTGTATAGATGTTGGATCTTCATTTGGTGCATAGAGATTCATAATAGTTATGTTTATACCACCAATTATAACCACCACCATCATGTAGCGTCCCTCTTTATCTACCTGTATTTTTTGGGGGTATGAGGCCTATCGATTTGTGGCACAGGAAGGCCACTCTTTTCTTTCTGTTTTCATACGATGCACTTAAATTCTGGCCCACCCATTCTCTTTTAAATTTTTGGTGTTCCCTGTCATCAGATTGGGGCTCCTGAAGTAGTGCTATTGAGCAATTTAATCTTATTCGTTGAGAAAATATTTTCTTCCTCTTTATTGGTTGATTAACCCCACTTACATTGTAAGTAATTACATTTAACATATTCTTCTAGTTCCCTCCTTGATTTTTCCTATGCTAGAGTCACTTAATCACTGTGCTTCTTAAATCCAGAATTAAATTCAGATTACAGTCCAAGAGCTTTCCAATTTTCATACCTATGTTTGCCAATAACAGTAGAACACAAAGAACAAATGAACAGTAAATTGTAAACATTTTGAAACTTCCAACTGACCAGTGGTCTGTCTCCATATACCAAAAAACATCCTGCAACTTTTTGCAAATTAAATTTCTATAGACAGACCACTTTCGATCTAAAATGAGCAGAGAGATGAAGCTCTCTGGGTGAAAAACACAAAGCGCAATTGCAACAATCTCCCAAATTACCCTAATTTGGGGATTATGTTGCCTTGAATGCCCTGTTGTCAGCATACTTGACTTTCCCTCTTTATCCCCCCTCCCGCCCCGACCCGTCAATGTTCAATGTACTTTTGTAGTAGTGTATAGCCCGAAATTCTCATGTCCATAAAATTACAATGTCACTTCACAGAAGATTATCTTATAGTGAAAATGTCTGTGTATTTAGCATATGGGATGAGATTTATCCAGCAGGGCTGACCTTACTCACGTCCCTCACAGGTATGTTCACACGTTCCATAATGGCTCTGATTTCTGGTTGTCCTGCGTCGTCCAGGTGTTCTGGTCAGCTCTCTCTCCAGGACATCTCCCCTCTATCTCCGCTGTAACTCCGAGCCCCTTCAGAAATGACTGTGGCTCCATTAGGGAGGGAAACATTTTCACATCAGTGTTCAGAAAAACTGAGCTGGGCCGAATATGGAGATTGAGCTTTGATGTTTTTCTCCCTCAGCTTTTTAATCACCTCCCGCACTTGTTTCCTCTTTCTTTGCACATCTGGCGAGCAATCCTGATCAAAATAGACCTTTTGGCCCTGGAATGTGATGTCTCGTTGCTTCAAAGCTTGCTGCAGCACCGCCTTTTTCACGCTAAAATCCAAAAATCTTACTATTATGGATCTTGGTGGAGCCGGCGTCTTTGGTTTCGGAGCAATAGCTCTGTGTGCTCCTTCCAATGTAATTTCCACATCGTCTTTAAGTGCAAGTGTTTTCCTGAAGAACTCCACTAAGAATGGCACCATTTCTTTCCCCTCTGCTTCTTCGGGAATCCCATACAGCCTGATGTTATTGCACCGTAGTCTGTTCTCTATGTCCTCCTGTCGAGCCGTGAGCTGAGCCTCCCTCCTTAGCAGGTAGCCAAGGGCTCTCTCCTGGCGCATCCCCCTGTCTTCTGCGGTACTCACTCTGTGCTCCACCATGGTTAATCTTTCGTCAAGCCCTTTGTTGTTTTATTTCCCCCACTCTCTCCTAAGTTTCTTTAACTCTGCTAGCAGCTCCGATTCCCCATCATCACCGCCGCTAGCCATGCTAGCTTCTAGCGTTAGCTGTTTCTGGTTAGACTTGCTTTCGTCATATTTTCCGCTTCTAGTCTTTCTTATTCTGTTTCTGACTGGCGCTCATTTTGGAGCACTAACGCGTTTTCTTCTGTCAAGTTTACTTTTGTTTTGGGAACTTTTATTCTAGGGTCGGACAGAGCACTGAAATCAAGTGTCTGCTTCGGGCATACTGGAAACGGAGGTTCTTCAGGTTAGGGTTACTTAAGGTAGAGTGAGGGGTTATGTTAGGGAGGGTAGAGTTCAGGGGCCTCATTTATCAACCGTGTGTACGCACAGATTTGTGCGTACTGAGTGCGTACGAACATTCCCATGCAAAGTATGGAATTTATCAACTTGTACTTTTGCGTAGGAACGTGCGTAAATTTAAGCACAGCTCTGACCGTGCGTACACACAAAACTTAGTGGTAGAATAGTGAAACTACTTAGAGAACCCTTAAGAGTTGCAGTGTTCAGCAAACACAAACGTCACACATGTCCCCTGTATCCTCCAATTAATAGCAATTCTCATTTAGTAAGTTAGCAGACATTTTTGAATAATTGGTATGACAAGCTATAAAAGACAGCTGGGACAGGACAACCTAAAAAAGACAACTTGAAATAGGGACGATGGCGCATCTTGCACTTTTGGAAAATTTAGAGAACCGTGCACTCCGCAGGGAGCGCGTTTTCAAAGAGCTTGTGGATTTGCTCAGTCAGAGCACAGAGTGGCTTCTCAGTAGGTACAGATTCCCCAAAAATATACTTGTGGATTTATGCCGAGATTTATAACATATTATATTGGAGCGAGAGACCAAACGAACCAAAGCCATCCCAGTGCACATCCAGCTCCTGTCCACGCTGGGATTTTTGGCCACCGGGACATTTCAACGTGAGATTGGAGACATATGCGGCATTTCACAGCCGACACTGAGTAGGATCATGCCAGTAGTGTTGGATGCAATCATTTCTCTAGCCCCACTTTACATTCAGTTCCCGTAAATTCCACGCCATCCCTGGATTCGCAAATATAATTGGAGCCATAGATTGCACACACATCACAATAACATCACAATAAAGCACCATCACACAATGAATTCAGTTACGTTAACAGGAAAGGACTTCATTTACAATCTGTAATGCCAATATGTCTCTTCTAAACGTTGTTGCCCGGTGGCCTGAAGGAACGCATGATTCGTTCATCCTGCAGAACAGCTCTGTGGGTGAGCAGCTCCAAGCAGGAGCTATTGAGGATGGCTGGCATTGACGTATTATTAAAGGGATTGCCACTACCATATATGGTCAATTGAAGGCGTTTCTGAAAGCAAATGACTCTAACCGTGCACGAGCATGGTAGTTGAGAACAGGTGGGATTCATCATCACGGAGTACTTACTGGTGTGCATACGACCGATGTCCGCACGTTTGATGAATACAGATTTTTTTGTACTTACACACATCCTAAATTTCATGCGTACGAACGAAATTAGAACCTTTTCTACGCACGGTTGATAAATGAGGCCCCAGGGATGGTAAAGTCAAGGTGAGACGTCTGTTCGGATCGAACTCACCCCTGCCGGATCGGGCTTGTATAGTGTACCTCCCTCTACTCCCTCACATTCATGAGGGAAGCGTGGAGAGAAGAGAGAAGAAAGACAATTGAAGGTTAAGGGTTAATTGAATTGTGTATCCAGGTATTATGTGATCTGGACTGGAGTATTTGGGTAGAATGTTTTTGTAATCGTCTTTACTAGAGTTTTATGGGTAAAATCAGACTAAGTATGTTCTTGCTGTAGCCTTGAGTAAAACCAATTGTTTTTGATTATAGCGTTGAACAGGGTCCCATGTTGCATCATTTTCAACCCTTTTTCTCTAGAAATGCTTTTATTTTTATTATTAATAATAACAATAGCAACAACAACCACGACAATAGTAATATGAACCAAAGGAAGTTTGTAAAATACATGTGTTTTAATGATCAAACTGGCCACAAATTAATATATTATATAGAATATTATATACAAGGATTCATGACAATATATAGAAAACGAACCTTTTATTATAGAAAACAGGTAGGATTGTTGAACAATATATACAAAAACACGAGAGGAGCTGATTAAAAAAGGAATCATGAACCTATAACGTACCTAGGGTACATTAGTGATTAGGGTTTTTTTAGTGTTTTTTTTTATTATTATTATATTTATTGCCATTTCTGTTTTTAATTGTATAATTTCCAACTGTTTTTAATCCCTTCTCTGCTCTGTAGCACTTTGAGATTGCTCAAATGTAAAGTGCAATACAAATAAAATACATTATTATTATTATTATTATTATTATTATAATCAGACAGACAGACAGACATACTTTAAGGATCCCTGAGGGGAAATTGCATTTGTTACAATACTCAAGGAAAAAGAAAGAAGAGACAGACACTCTACGTATAGTAGTGTTAGAATATATAGAGTATATAAATAGAATATATTAGAATATATAATCATATCAGTAATAAAAAAAGAATAGTGAGAATGCCACAAATATAAATACAAATGGATTAGTTCTGTTATACTCAGCATGCCCAAGTGGCATGCCGAGTACAACAGAACCATATACCCGGACTCTATAAAGTAATTATGATCATTAATAATACAGAAGAACAATAAGGAAGAAAGAAGACAATAGAGAACATTTGAACTTTATATAATTAAATGTAACTGATTTTATTTTTTGTTTCATTTGGGATTACTGGAATGTTGGGAAAATTCAAGGTAACTTATCCATATGTCTGTTGATCTTAAGATAAAAATTACATCCTGGAACTGCAGAGGGTTACAAAAAACAAAAAAAGGTCAAACAAGTTATGAACAGGATTAAAACATTACAGTCTAAAATAGTATTCCTTCAAGAAACTCATTTAACACATGAAGATGAACTTAAAGTGAGAAGGAGGTGGAAGGGTAAAATTCTGTCAGCCCCCTTTACCTCTCAGGCAAGGGGGGTTATGACTTTGATCCATGACTCAATTCCACTACAAATTGATAAAATTATCAAAGATAAGGCTGGGCGATACTTGATTATTCAAGGGAAAATTCTTAGGGAACAATTAATTCTAATAAATATTTATGCTCCAAATAGACGATCCCAAATTTTTCCAAAGCTTGTTTCTTACAAATGCCTCTTTGTCGGATGCCTGTATAATGGCAGGTGATTTTAATTGCACCTTAGACCCACGGAAGGATAAAAGTACAGGAGTGGACCAGTCACATTTGAGAAGCAGATGTGTAATTCATCACTTCATGAAAGAAATGAGTCTAATGGATGTTTGGAGGGAAGATAATCCCAATGGGAAAACATATTCATGTTAGTCCGGTACACATCAGTCGTACTCTCGCATAGATTTCTTTTTAGTCTCAACAATACTAAAATGTAAAATAAAGGAAACTTCATATGATGCCATACTCTTGTCAGATCATGCTCCAAACTCTCTGGTATATTACGATTCCAAATTGACTAGTGATATTCCCAAATGGAGATTCAAAACAAAATGGTTGGCAGATAGTGGCTTTGTCACCTTCTTAGATGAACAGATTAAATACTATTTTGAAACAAATACAACAGAAACATCAGGAAGTATCAGGTGGGAGGCGTTTAAGCCCTTTATTAGAGGACAAATAATTAACATTACTAGCTTTAAAACCAAAGAAACCTACAAGAAAACAAAGTAATTAGAAACAGATATAAAGAAATTAGAAGACGAATATTACCAATCAGGCTCGCAAGAGGTTCACCAAAAACTACTCCTGTTAAAAACGCAATACAATGAATTATCTTCAACAAGGGCTTTATCAAGCTTATTACGACTCAAACAGACGTTCTACGATCAAGGAGAAAAGCCTGGCAGAGTCAAACAACTTCAGAATGAAAGGCTTATAACCTCGCTACAAAATGATAATAGTGAAAATATTGTCGACCCAATTGAAATAAATGATAACTTCAAACAATTTTACGAAAAACTTTATAGTTCAGAAATAAATCCCAACGCATCTGAAATGAATAATTTCCTCGATAATATCCACATTCCCAGAATTTCAGAAGCAGTTAAAGTAGAGCTAGAGAAAGATATAACCTTAGTAGAGCTATCTATGGCCATTGACAGTATCAATGGAGGAAAAACCCCTGGGCCTGATGGGATACCCATTGAAGTTTATAAAATGTTTAAGCATAAACTGATGCCAGCAATATTAGAAATGTTTAAGGAATCGTTTCATAATGGAATTCTTCCAACATCTTTAAGAGGAGCACTAATTACTTTGCTACCTAAACCAGGCAAGCCAAATAATAAATGTGGGAACTTTAGGCCAATTAGTCTTCTAAATGTGGATTTAAAAATTTTGAGTAAAATAATAGCCAGAAGACTGGAGAAAATAATTCCAACTATTATTGACAAAGATCAAAACGGATTTGTACAGGGTAGGCAAGGCTTCCATAATGTTAGGAGAATTCTAAATATACTATTTGAGGAAAAAGGAGCAACAGATACAGCACTACTGTCCCTAGATGCTGAAAAAGCGTTTGACAGAGTAGAATGGCTGTATTTATTTGAAATCCTCACACGTCTCGGCTTTGGAGAAAACTTTAATAAATGGATAAAACTACTTTATACAGAACCATATGCTGAAATCATGACTAACCGTAATATATCCAAAACCATTAAGATACAAAGAGGGTGTAGGCAGGTTGATCCCTTATCTCCCTTGCTGTTCATTATGGCTATGGAACCACTGGCAATTGCAGTAAGAACACACAAAAACATAACAGGTATAGCAATTGGACAACAAGAACATTGTCTAGCTTTATTTGCGGACGATGTAATAATATTTCTTAAAAAGATGGAAAAATCCATTCCTGAATTATTAGAACTCCTTGATGTATTTGGAAAAATTTCAGGCTATAAATTAAACAAATCAAAATCGTCAATAATGTTTTTGAATCAATCAGAAAGTCAAAGTCCTCCTATTGCAGCCACTCAGTTTAAAGTCGTGGATTGCTTTACATATCTAGGCATTCAAGTTGTCCCACACCTTAAAAATATTGTAGCCAGTAACTATGAACCATTAATGCAAGAAATTTCAAAGTTACTGGAAAGGTGGACACCCATACCAATGTCATTAATAGGGAAAATAAACGTCCTTAAAATGAATATAATGCCCAAACTGTTGTATCTGTTTCAAAATCTTCCACTTCCTCCTCCAAGTAACCTGTTCAATCAACTTAAAAGACTGTTTGTTAGATTTTTGTGGAATAGAACAATGTTGTTTTACTTCACGGAAAGAGATGCTCCTCCCTGGAAAGAAATGGAGGGACTCCAGCTAAATCTGCCCCTACCAATATATCTGTACTCAGCAAGCACAAAAACCCTTAAAACGTGTACAAAAAACCCTATTGTTAAAAATATTATTGAAGTTTGGCATCAAGTTAGAAAATACCTAAAAGAAGCACCTTCTCTGTCTGTCTTTAGCCCAATTTGGAGAAATGACTCCTTCCCTTCAGGTAAATCAGACGGGGGATTCAAATCTTGGGCTACTAATGGACTTGGGAAGATAGGAGACCTTTACAACTCTCAAAAAGTGTTAATGACATTTGGGGAAATGGTTGATAAATTTAACATACCCCGTAATCATTTTTTTAAATACCTACAATTGAGAAATTTCATTAGAAGACAACAAAACCAAACATTAAACATCCCTGAAATGTCAAGTATAGAAAAAATAATGAACATGGATTGTTTAGGGAGAGGTTTAATCTCCAAAATTTACAAATGTCTAGTAGACGGAAGTACAGAAACGTCTGCAAATCGGCTCGGGGCATGGAGAGAGGATCTTCAGGAGGTAATATCAATAGAGAAGTGGGAAGAGGCATGCTCTAAAGCACAATCAAGAACTACTAGCTCTCGCCTAAAATTACTACAATACAACTGGTTGATGCGAACGTACATCACTCCAGAAAAACTTAACAGATTTAACAACGCCATACCTGATATTTGCTTTAAATGTGACAAAGAAAAAGGTACATTTTTCCATTGTATTTGGCAATGTACAGAAATACAAAAAATCTGGCAAGAAATAAAACAATGTATTCAAGATATTTTGCAAAGTCAAATACCTCTAACCCCACAGTTATTTATTTTAGGTCTATACCCGAACAATTGGAAGATTAAAAAACATCAAAGAATGTTCATAGACTTAAGTGTGTTAATGGCAAAGAGAGTAATAGCCCTCTCATGGAAAAACGTGAGAAGTCCAAGTGTAAGCAGGTGGTTATCTGAACTATCTACAACTCTCCCTTTAGAGAAAATCACATATACAATAAAACACCAACTACATAATTTCCACCAGATCTGGGACCCCTTCATTTGCTATATATCACGAAGAGATTTGTCACATATCATGGAAGAATCTGGGGACATGTAATATGTGGCCTTTTGCCGAACTTAAGATTGAGATGAGACATATTTGTTTGTTTGCTAGTTTTCTTTTTTTATGTTGTATTTTTTTTAAATCATATACAGTGAACTTGAATGAACCAACTCATGGACTTGATTCCCAACCTATTTGGAACAAATTGTTAAGGAGGGGGGTGAGGGGTTTAACATGTTTGTTCAAGACATGTAGTTGTATTGTAATGTAACTTGTGAAAACAATAAAAAGAATGTTGGTAAAAAAAAAAAAGTAACTGATTGAACTAATTGAACCGGCTATGTATTTAAGTCCTGGCAGGGTTTCCGCTGGTGCTGGTGGTTCCATTGTTGTTCCACTTTCCTTCTCTGGTAAGTTGTCCAGTGTGGGTCATGTTCCAGACCCATAAGGGTTAGGTTCTCAAGTCCATGTTTTTTGAAGTGTCGTACGAGGTATGTGTTGTTCTTAAGTCCTTTTTTGATGTTATATACATGTTGAGAGAGGTGTGCAGCTAATGTGTTGCGCATCTCTCCCACATACTGCATAGGGCATTTATTAATTTTTATTTTTTTATCTCTTTTTATTAACCAAGAACAACAAGATTACATTGTGAAATGAAAAGCAATGTTTTTTTCTTTCTTTCTTTTTTTTTTTTTTTTTTTACAAAATATAAACCCCCTGCCCATCCTCCCTCCCCAACTGAACCCCTATGCGTCTCCAAATGTCATCAGACCAATTATACATTAGTGAGTCAATAGTACACCTATAACCATTACATACCATAATAGAAGAAAAAAAAAAAAACACATGCAGTCATACATCTACAGACATTATAGTACAAACTGTAATACAAAAAAAAAGAAGAAGAGTATTTGCAGACCTCTTAAGGCCAATAACATCAGTGTCCTAGTGCATTGCATGTCATTAGGGAACATCAGGAAGGGTCTTAAGTTTTTCAAAATATGTGATTACAGGGTTCCAGATACCATAGAAACGGTCATAGGACCCTCTAAGTGCATACTTTATCTTTTCCAATTTAAGATACATCATAAGATCAGTCTACCATCCAGACACTTTTGGTGGTTTTGAGGATTTCCAATGTAAAATAATTTGCCGCCTAGCAATCAAAGTTGAAAAAGCTAATATATCTTTGTACCTGGAAAGACCTATCTGGTCACCCAGTACTGTTCCAAAAATTGAGGTATACACATTGGGCTCATATTCTATTTCCATAATTTCTGATAACGTTTCGTATACGCCTAACCAAAAGTTATCCAAACATGGGCATGACCAGAACATATGGGTCAAAGTTGCTGGAGCGCTATGACACCTGCTACAAGTTTCATCCATGCCTGCGTATATTTTCGCTAATTTAGCTTTAGAAAAGTGCATCCTATGTAAAACTTTAAACTGAATTAAGCTTAACCGAGCACAGGACGTAGTCCCTACGCACAGCCTCATCCCATATACCATCTGGTATTGCCTCTCCCAGTTCATCATCCCACTGTGCTCTAATTTTATCCAGATTATTATCACCCTGGGAAGTAATAATGTTATAAATTCTGGAGATGAGTCCCTTTAAATTAGAAGACACATCCAAGATATCCTCCAAAGCAGATGGATCTGGTTCATTTGGAAAATCTGTCGTGTTACTACGAATAAATTGGCAAATTTGAAAATATCTAAAATGACTTGAGCGGGAGAGATTAAATTTTTCACATAGGTCACTGAAACTTGCAAATATACCTTCCTTATAAAGATCTTTAAACCTGACAATGCCTTGCCTGTTCCATACTAAGAAAGTTGCATCTAATCTAGCTGGAATAAATGAATGATTATTGCATATTGGGGCTTGAATGGAGAAATTAGTTAAACCCATATGTTTTCTAAATTGTTGCCAAATACGCAAGGTGTTAATGACCGTTGGATTTGAAGTATGTGTTGAAATAGCCAGAGGGATTTTAGTAGCTGGGAGTGATGTTGCAAGACAAGAGTTGTTTTCAGATTCACACCAATCCATATCTGATGACTGACACCAATAAAGTATCTTCTGGCAGTTTGCCGCCCAATAGTAAAATTGTAAATTTGGTAAGCCCAGGCCTCCAATGGTACGATGCCTTTGCATGAATCTCTTTTGAATTCTAGGAGCTTTGCTGCCCAAAAAAATGGGAAGACATTGAAAAAGATAAAGAAATCTAGGGAGGACATTCATTTTAATACAGTTAACCCTACCAACGAAAGACAAATTAATGGCATTCCATCTCTGGAAGTCAGCCTTTACTCTACTTACTAGTGGAGTGAAGTTTTTGTGGTATAATTCAGGGAAGGTTTTAGTTAAATTAATACCTAAGTATTTAAACCCATCTCTGGACATACAAAATGGTAAGTCTGAGTCCTGAAGAGATCGGGCCAAGGCATTTATAGGAAAACACTCACTTTTAGTTAAATTCAATTTGTACCCAGAAAATACACAAAATGTTTGCAATATGTTCAGCACACGGGGAATACAATGTAAAGGATCTGATACATACAACAATAAGTCAGTCCCCATCTCTGAATTCCACATATTTCCTGCTTTAACTTAAGCATAATAGAAAGAGGTTCAATAACCAAAGCAAACAACAATGGACTTATTGGCGATCCCTGACGTGTCCCCCTTGTCAAGGAAAAGAAATCTGAACAATTCCTATTGGTGACTACTGAAGCCTTTGGGCTGAAATACAAAAGCTCAATCCATGACCTAAAACTAGGGCCAAAACCAAACTCAAGCACTCAAACAAAAAACTCCACTCCACCCTGTCAAATGCTTTTTCGGCGTCTAAAGAAATGACAACTTCAGCCTCCCTACTGGATGCAGGTGAGTATAGCACATTTAAAAGGCGACGCACATTAGAAAAAGAGTGACGCCCAGTCATGAAACCCGTTTGATCTGGGGAGATCACCTCTGGCATAACTTTCCAAACGGCGTGCAAGAACTTTTGCCAATATCTTAATATCGCAATTGATGAGAGAGATAGGGCGATAAGACCCACATTCCTTTCCATCCTTGCCTGGTTTTAACAGTAAAGTTATAGAGGCTTCAGTCAAAGTCCTGGGCAAAGTACCATTTTTGAGAAGTCAAACATCCTGAGTAAAAGTGGAATTAGTTGCTCAGAAAATGTCTTGAAAAATTCAATAGGGTAACCATCAGGACCTGGTGTCTTTCCACTTTGCATAGACCTAATTGAATCCGCAATTTCAGTGTGTATTAAATCCCGTTCTAATTCTGCTCTACTGACTGCATTAATTCTGGGCATCTTTAAATTGTTGAAAAAATTATCATAACTGTATTGTCTTTAGGAGCCTCAGATGAATATAGCTTTACATAAAACGCTTGAAATGTGTCATTAATTTCTACAGGATCAACTGTAACTTCCCCATTATCTTTCATAATGCATGAGATATGTTGCTGAGATGATCTGCTTTTTAACTGGTGAGCTAAAAGCCGACCCGCTTTTTCCCCATGTTCATACATAATACCCCGTGATTTTAACAACATCCTTTCAGTTTTTTCCGATGCCAATAACTCATATTTAGCCTGAAGTTCCACTCTTTCGTTGTACAGTTCTGGGCATGGAGAAGCTGAATATTGGCTATCTATGAGCTGTATAGCTTTGATCAATCTTTCTTGCTCCAAACCTCTGCTTTTATTTAGCATGGATTTATATGAGATAATATTTCCCCTAATGACCACTTTAAGTGTCTACCACAAAACAGAAGGAGACATTTCATCATCATTTCGTTTGGCAAAATCCCTTATCTTCCCTTATCCTAATTCAGGCGTTCAAAGTTCTCACCCGCTATAGCCTCCGTTGATGCTAGTCTTGCTTGGAACAAGTTGACTGTATCCCGTACAGCATCCACAGATGTCTGAATAGGTTTTAGTGACTCTTGAATTAACATAGCGATGTCTTCCTTTAGAACCGACCTCTGCTTATCCAGTTCAGTCACGAGTTGAGGCATGGATACAATATTTTCCTCATAAGCCTTGTCCTCTGTCGCCATCGCTGAAAGTTTGTTAGCCAGAGTAGCACTAGCTTTCTGTGTCCATGTTTGTTGCGAAGATTTATGTATGTTAATCGTCATATCAACAGTAACATTCAGCTCAGTTAAAGTTATTTCGTAAAGGTATGGTTCCACAAACACAAATTTAAAACCAGGTCGATGTTATAACAAAGTAATTTCGCAAGTTCGTTGCGAGCTCTGTAGTGCGCGTCTCACCCCCTCAACGCCATACCGGAAGTTAGATAGGGCATTTCTGGCATTGGATGAGTTAGACCCCGTTGGAGTAGGTTAGGTGGATGTTCCTGGGGATCGGGTAGGTCATCCCTGAAGTGCGATTCTTAGCTGTTTTGGGGCTTTCCAGTAGTCTCCTTTGGGTCATTGGCGGCGTTAATTTGGCCCTGACCAGGAGATCCTTCAGGTTGGGGCTTTTTTTGTAGGCCGAAATTATTTTGAAGTTGTTTACCATTGAGGTGTTTGCCAGTTTTTCCTGGAAGTTTATTTTAAGTATTTGGTTGATTTGTTTTGAATGATTTGTATAGACTGATATCAGGGGGATGATTTAATGTGTGTCTGGTGTTGTGTGGGATCCATAAACCTCCTTGTGTATTTGTCGTAGGAAGGATCTGCTGTATTCCCTTCTGCGTAAGGTGTGAAAGAGAGTCTTAACCGCTAGGTTTCCATCTTCCTGCCTGGAGCAGATCCTGTGAAACCCAAGTAATTGTGAATTGTGAGTATTCCACTGAAGACATGTTTGGGGTGGAAGGTGTGTTTGTGCAGGAGGGCCTGTGTGTCCGTTGGTTTGAAGTACACCTTGTGTCTAAACTCTGGTCCCTTGTAGATGATTGTGTCCAAAAAGTTGACCTGTACTTTGTCTGTGATTGAGTCCAGTTTCATTGATGTGTGATGTTTATTAAGGGTTTGGACAAATGTTAGAAAGTCCTCCTGGGAATGTGTCCAAATGCCCCAAAAGTCGTCCAGGTATCGGAAATATTGGGTCGGGAGTAATTGTAAAATTACTTCATGTGGTCTGTTTTCTGCCGGGTATTTTACCAGGCATTTTTTAATGGCTGCCATCCCTAGGGGAATGTCTATTTTAGTTTAGAGACTGTTTACGTCCATTGTAAAAAGGAGGCAGGGCTCCTCTACGTGCATGTGTCGTATGCGCTGGACGAAGTCCTGGGTGTCGCGGATGTAGCTGGAGTGTCTGGTGGAGAGCGGCGTCAGGAAGGAGTCCAGGTACTCCGCCACGCCGTAGCTCTCACTGCCACAATCCGAGACGATGGGACGTCCGGCTGGGATTCTGTGTGGGCCGGTCCACTTCTCTGGAGGTTTGTGGATCTTTGGTAGGAGGTAGAAGTACCTCGGTCTGTGGGGGTGAGCCCCTTTGCGGTAAGTGACTTGTCTCTTGGATAGGAACTTTCGTTCCCGTAGTGTTTCTAGTAGGTTGGAGACTCGGTTTGCTGTCTCCGGGAACATGGCTCGCTGCAGGGGGATGTAATATGTGGTGTCGTTGAGTTGTCGTTGGGCCTCGAAGACGTAGTCTGTCCTGTCCATAAGGACCGAGGCGCTGCCTTTGTCCGCCGGTTTGATGACTATGGATGTGATTCTCCTGAGCTCCTGTAGTGCATGTTCTTCTTGAGGGGTGAGGTTGGGTTTGTCCGGGAATTGTTTTAGGTTTGCTACTGTTTTTTGATTCGCGGTGATGAGGGACAGTACTTGTGGGGGTAATTTGTTTGGGTCTGCTTCCCATTGTGACTGAGGTAAAAAGGGTTTGGTTTGCGGGGGTTTGGAGGGGCCGAAAAAAGCGTGTAGTTTTATTTTGCGATGGTATTGGGAGAGGTCCAACGCCATGGATTGGCGTTGCTCCTAGCAGCGTTCCAGGTGGGGACAAAGGAGAGTCCCTTCTTAAGGAGTCTGGTCTGGGTTTCTTTCTGATAAGGAAAGGTGTGATATCAGGTTGATCACCTCCTTGGACCGGGACAAGGTTAGGGTTTATGATGGGGGAACTGATCCCGCTGTTGTATTGGACAGGGGGTGCGCTCGCCGTCCACCCCCTCCCGGACCGGCTGGCGAGCCTGCTGGCGTCAGCCAACACGCCGTCCTCAAAACCACCCATGTTAATGAAGGTTATTTTTTCAATGTAAAAAAAAAAAATAAAAAAATGAAAAAATACACAAGAAAAAAGTTTTTAATTGTTTTATTAATAATTCAAAAATATTTTTTTTTCTCTCTTTGAAGGTTTGTACGGGCTATGTTTCAACATCCAACGATGTCTTCCTCAGGCCAAGGACACACCAAACGGATGGAAACTGGAAAAAAATGGAGAGAGATGTGCTCTGTTCAATGGTTAGAGCAGAAATGAGCTCCTCCTGTGGCTCTGCCTTTTAAAGGTTTGGCTCACCATTGCAATTTGTGGCCGTTTCATTTTGGCCTTTTAGTGAGCGTTATTAATTTGGGTTAGGGGTTAGGGTTAGGGTTAAGGGTTAGGGGTTAGGGTTAGGGTAGGGTTAGGGGTTAGGGTTAGGGTTAGGGTTAGGGGTTAGGGTTAGGGTTAGATTAGGGTTAGGGTTAGGTTTTTGTTAGAGTTCTTTTTTTGTTTGTCTTTAGACGTTTTATGCTCTGGCACAAGACCTTCCCTTCCTGTCCTTGTTTTATTTTATTTTTGTTGTTTTTTTGTGTTGTTTGTTATTGTTTTTTTGTGTCTTTTTTCTTTTTTAGTTTTTTTGGAAAATATATAATATTTTTTGTTTTATTCGTTTTTTTATTTTAGAGGTGTGGATGTGTGTGTGGGTGGAGTGTATGGGGAGGTTTGCAGCAGCTGGGGTCTGAGGAAGGGTAGGAACTGAGGTGGTGATGGATCTTATGTGGGTGTATGTTTGTGTGGTATATATGTCTATATGTTTCCTTTTATCCCTTTTCCCGAGGGCCTCACGGGCAGCAGGCCCACACCGAGGCCGGTAAGGGCCCAAGGAGCCGGGGTCCTGGGAGGCCACCCACAGCCGGGACCGCCGCACCGCGAGCGGGCCCATCATAAATATTGCACTAGTGGGTGAGGTAAAAGAATGCATGCAACGAATAAAATACATATAATAAATAAATCAATAAATACATAAATAAATAGATAATTAAATAGATAAATAAATACAAAAAAAATCAATAAATGAATAATTAAATAAATACATAAGCAATTCAGACTGATATGAAGGGGGGACTGTGGAGCAGTCACC